>MU617040.1:8715-25799 GCA_025201705.1 Dissophora ornata
TTTTTTTTTTTTTTTTGTGATTTCCCTCTAACAGCTTTTCTTTACATTCACATCTACATAGGGAAGACAACAAGGACAAGGAACGATACTTATTCTGGACAGATCAATCGACGTGACAGCAGCCATTGTGCACGAATTTACGTATCAAGCTATGACAAATGATTTATTGCCGATCGAAGACGGCACTAAATACACATACGAGATCGAGAACGCGAATGGCGAACCAGAGCAGGTGTCGGTCGTTATTGACGAGTCCGATCAAGTGTTTCTGGAGATCCGCCATTCCCACATCGTGGAGACGGCTAGTACCCTGACCAAAAATTTCAACAAGTTTGTGGCAGAAAACGAGGCACTCAGGGGCGACACGGACAAAGTGGCGTCCGTCAGGAACATGAAGGATCAACTTGCAAACTTACCCCAGTTTCAGGATATGAAAGCCAAATACTCGACACATATCCATATGGCTAAGGAGTGCATGAAGATATTTGAAAAGTTCAAAATCAACGAGCTGGGACTGGTGGAGCAGCAACTGGCAACAGGAGAGACAGTTGAAGGTCATCTCCCCAAGCAGGTGCTGGCAGAGATGATCCCTTTCTTAGATGACCCAGTGGTCAGCACTATGGACAAGATTCGTCTACTGATGCTGTACTTAATCTGCCGCGAAGGCCTGCGTGAAGAAGACCGTGAAATGCTTTTTGACCACGCCAAGATCTCTGAGGGCAATGCTGAGGCCATTCGGAACTTGGCATTTCTCGGTGTTAATGTGGAAAGAGTAAGGATTTTGCTGAGAGTACCTGGAGATGCCATTATAACCGATCAACTATAAGAAACTCATTGGCATGCAACATCTATTTCTCTACTAGGGAGGTTCTAACGCAAGGACAAAGAAGAAGCCGTTTTATCCCAGGAAAAAGCTTGAAGACGAGGATCAACCTTTCGACTTGTCGCGATATATCACAAAGGCTAAAAAGGTTGTCGAGGAACACATCAATGGCACATTGGATGCCACTCTCTACCCCTACACTACGGAAGCACCTGCAAACACGATCGACTCTACAAAGTCTCTTCGTAAAACGCCTCAAGCCACGTGGGAGAAGACAAAGCCAAGCGTAAAGGGATCGCGACTGTTCGTGTTCATTGCAGGAGGAGTGACCTACTCTGAAATCCGCGCCATGCATGAGCTCTGCCACTCCATGGGTAGGGACATCATCATCGGGTCGACCCACATTATCACACCTAGACAGTTCATCCACAGTCTCCGTCACCTGGCCAGAGGGCCTGTCCGGCCTACTGCGCCCGTCATTCCTCCGTACAAGGCACCACCAGCTCCTGCACCGTCGTCACAGCGGCCAGGACCCGCATCTCAGTCATCTACGAGATCAGCACCAGCGCTATCCTCTGCTCGCTCAGCAGCACCGACCACACCCGACTACAGGCCGGCTGGAACTAATATCAGTGGCGGCATAAGGACAATCCAAAAGGATGCAAGCGGTCGCTTCGTTGCACCTCCCACACAGCCCGCAGCAGGGGCATATGCCCCATCTCGGCCGGCACCACCGCCTCTCCAAGGAGGAGCAGATCCCTCAGTAGATAAGAAGAAGGGCAAGATGTTTGGGTTCATCTAAATAAATCGTAATTTTCTTCTGAGCAAATTGGACACAAAGTATCCTTGTCTGTGCATTCATTGTTACATCCCTGACGGTGATGGTGGACAAACTCCAAAAAAGAATTCAGTGCTCTAAAGTCCCCCCATGGAAGCGATCCTGGCATCCTGGGACCCCAGGATCGGGAGCAAAAAGAGTGAGCAGCGCCCAACGCGGGGGTCGAACCCGCAACTTTCAGATTAAAAGTCTGACACTCTACCGATTGAGTTAGCCGGGCTTCACGTTGAAACCTGGGATTCCAGTATCTTTCTTGAATCTAAAAAATCTAAGCCACGCACGTGACTTTATATGGCACTTTGAGCCAAAAAAAATCTTTCCCCCCCTCCCCGCACCCGTGGCCCTTGCGCCAACAGGCGCCTGCTCAATGCGATCGGGGTTTGTGAAGCCAAGGGTACGACGGCTCCTGCCGCGAGTGCAGCTCTGCTGTTTATCTTCTATAATATCTGGAGCAGTTTGTCATAAACCACGGTGAGGACGATCACTGTCCCTGTGGTAGGCGTCTGGAGTACCATGAAGGCGAGATCTGTCCAGGACCGACACTTGACCCACACAACGTGAATCGTACGCTACTACAGAGCCTGCTGGGAAAGAGGCACCTGGGTGCCTTGTTAGTCAAACTCCCTCATTGTCCTAGCGCCAGGCGACGGGGGACAAACTACAACCCTTGTTTTCGCCACGTTATTTAATCAGAGAGGAGTATTGTCATAACAAAATGAAGAAAATAGTAGGTATGTTGGTATGTAGTTTATGTTACAGCAGAGGATGATAGGGATGCACCCTCTAAAATTGTTATTTTAAACGGCCCCACCGCTGTGAGAGACCATGGCAACGAGAGCTGCACCGATACATCCACCATCACGAGCGAGCTCTAGTCGGATGCGCGAGGCTCGGTCCTCGCCCAAGATACCCGTTAGGGCGTTCATCATGGAGTGCGAGAAGTGTGGGTATTTTTCAAACACTGATCCATCAATACCAATCGTCGTGATCTCGTTAGGATCGTCCAGATGAACCGAACTTCCATTAGCCTTGTACAATAGTGCAGCACAAGCAGCGGCAGTCATCATAGCCGAACGTTGGCCGATAACATGTATCAGCTCAAAGATCCTAGTCTGATCTTCTTGAGAAAGACCCTCGATCCCGAAACTAGTCTTGAAGACCTTGGTAACAGCGGCGTGATCTGCACTGTTGTCAGACTCAATGGTGGACATGAACAATGTTTTAAAAGCAAGACGTGTCTGCAGCGCCTCAGGGACGTTTCCGCCGAGACACTCGAGGATGGCATTCTGTTCGATCAAGTCTACGAGGGCAAGGCGAACCAATTCTCCCATGTATAGGCCTGAGACCATCTTCTCGAATTCCTGGAATCCAGGCACAAGCGAAACGGCATCGATTTCTTTGTCGTACTTGGTCTGCGGTAAATAAGCCGCCTTGCCCATGGCGTCCCACTCGGTGTTCAAAATCATCTGGTCGCAGGTGGGACCCGAATATTTGGAGACCTCGGAGGTACGTTCGATGTAGGCAGCATTGGTGCCAGTAGCGAGGATGACACCGATCTTGGTGGAGGGAGAGACATATGCGTGCGAGACGAGAGTGCCGACGGTGTCGTTGATGATGGCAGAGACGACGACAGGGAGGCTCTTGCGGGCGAAACCACCCTCGAGAAGGTCCTTGAGGTCCTTACCCATGACGTCTGAAAGATCGAAGCCCTTGCCCATAGCCAAGACTGTCCCTCTGTTCACAGCAGTCTGTCTAATATGTGTGGAAAAATAGGCGGCGTGGGTGAATAAAAATCAGCGTCGGAGAAATATGAGGTGCCAAGGAGAGAACGAACAATTGAGTGATGGAAAACAAACAGGACTTACTGAATAGCAAACGAAAAGGTGACGCCCATGTGCAGATCGGCGTCCCCCATGTCGACAGCAACGTTCTTCAACAATGAGGCAGTGCAATCTGCGATCCAGTCAAACATTGCTTGGCCAGTACCTGTCTTGAGCTCTTGTGTGATTTCATGCTTCTCCATCGTCACTCCGACCTGGCCATCGCCCAACAGGTGGACAGCGGCGGTACGAAGGTTCGTACCTCCCATGTCGATGGCAAGGTAAAGTCCCGTTTCTTTACCAGTAGGAAGACGGGTGATGAAAGAGGGCTGCTGCGTAATGTTCTTGGGATCGTTCGTGCTGAGACCCTCGACAAGTTCCTCGGTCAGGCCGTCAATGATCTTCTGGACCTGGTCCTTGGAGAGGACGAACTGCTCGACGGTGTCCTGGTAGGTGGCAACGGTCATGGTGGTGTAAATGTAGAGGGAGATGTAAATTATGAAGATGGTGGGGAAGAGTGGACGAAAAAGAAGAAAATGAATGGACAGGTGTGTCCTTGATATACGAATGCGAGTGAGGTGTAAACAAAACGGTAAAGTTCACTCTATTCATTGGAATATATTGGATCTGCACTCTATGATCGTTTCATACGGCCGTGTCATCGTCAAATGGAAGAAGAGTATGTCGTCCGATCTTATCTGACCTTAATAACCTCTTTCTTTCCAGCCAACAGCTGCTGTTGGTTGTGTGGTTGGATGGTTCGAGACCCTCATACATTCGTCCTTGTTGTTTGGCCATTTTATCCTTCATTTTCTTTGTTTCCCCACACACGACCACTCTCAGCAGCCCGGGTTGCTGCATAAAGGCAATCCTACGGAGGAGTATCTTCACTGCCTTCACCAAGCAATCCGACACCAGACAACCCGAATCGAATCGATCGCCTTTTTTTATATACAAACATTGTCACTTTCGGTTGTTTGCACCTTTTGCTGTCCACGTACAAAGTGATGATCAGACGATGCATACACACTATTTTCTGCACGATCGAGTGGGGGGGAATGAAGATGACAAACGGATGCCCAAATTCAAAAATCAGAAGAGAATGTTTCAGTCTCTCCACCCACACAAACCTCGGTCAACACTCTCTGTGGGGACTCCCGTCCATTGTTGACACACAACAACAAACAACACACAGACACATAAACAATGGATTTGAGCGATCTTGTCCGATAATGTAGCCATGTTGTTTATTGGTTGAAAGATGGTTATCAAAACTGACCTATGATCTGTAGGAATAAGAGGGAAGAAAACAACAATCGACGCCTAGCGTTGTTTCTCCACTGCTCCCATTTCGACCCATCCACAGAGACAAGGAGCTAGAGAAACGAGACAAGAGAGGTCCGTCGAGTCAGAGCTCACAACTTTCACCGTGGTTCCTTGTGATTGCTTCCGCAGGGGAGTGTTCTATTCCCAACTGCGTACGAGTATATGTGTCGGCCAAGAGCGCGAGAATGGCAAGGGTTGTCCTTAAAGCATATATTTCTCGCAAATCAAGTGTGTCTCTGATTTTGGCGGTGTAACTTGTCTAAAATAAGCAAGATTACTTTCCCCCTGCAGATGCAAACGCATGATTGGTGGATTTTATATCTTATCTCTGCACCTGCATCATCCACGGTTCACGGCGAAGTACAGTACTCGATGTATTCACCTTGTGTATATTTCCCCAGAACAGCAATCGATTTATTTCCATTCAAAACTGCATGCCAAAATGGGAGCAGAGACGTCATGAAGCAATATTTCTTCATCCTCTACGGCGATTCCGTATCAGCAAGAGGCCCGGTTGCCGTCATGGCTTCTCGTCCTTAGATCCTTCATATACTTTGCTCGTTGTTGCTGACGCTGCTGCACCTGCTGCTGTTGTTGCTGTTGCTCCGCATACATCTTCATCAATAGCGCAACCAACGCTTCTTGGAACTCATGGCACCCTTTCCGGCCTTGGTACTTCTCCCTCAACAGCCCCATCACATGTGCCCCCAGATCCCTGCCCTGGACATGCTGCACCTGGGAACGATCCGCCACATGTCGCACACACATCTCCGCCACAGCCACATACTCAAACCCCCATCCGAAATAAATCTCCAGTACATTCTCATCCGTGATCACCTGCTCCAGCTCTGTCAGATGCCACTCCATCCAAGACGATGAGCTTGTGCACTTGTCCAACCCATATTCTTGATTTAATAGGAACGTTATTCGCCACTGGTCACTCCTGGGTGCGAACCCATCACGCGGCAGTCTACCGGAATAAATGAAGCCCAGCATGCGTTCGAATGCAGGCCATGTTTCAACGGGCACGGTCAGGATTGTCGGGGTGGTCCGCTGATAGGGGTTGCGCTGGGCCTGAGTCTGGGCAAGCTTTTGCGAGAAGGCTGGAAAGATGGACAGGACAGCGTGGTGGGCTCGCATGCGGTCCAAGACCAGTCCTGCTTTGTCGATGAAACGGCATTCGACATCTGAAGTCGGCGCGTGGCGTTCAAATTGAGTCATCATCTCAACCAAGGGGTCGATGTTGCGGGCTACGGGGTCGCATTCTGAGAGCGCTAGGGTGTGGGTCCAGTTCGCATTATCGGGCGATCCGAGAAGCTTGATAGGATGACAGGACAGAATAATCTGGAACTCGTAGTTATGGTCTACCCAAATATCCTCACGATCTAAATAGACTTTTTCAAATCGTCTGTCAAAAAAAAAAAAAACTAGTGATCCGCCCATATTCTTTAGACCTGTTTTGTCGCCCCAACCATGTGCTGAACACGAAAGACATACATTCGATACCGCGCTTAAACAAATCCTCGCTCTTGACCTTCTCGCATAGCAAGACTTCAACAGCATCACCTCTATTATCCACAGACTCGCGCACAGTAGTGATCTCCAGACTGCAGCAAGACTGGAACTCGACGCGGTTAGTTTCGCTTAGAGTCAAAGGTCCCAGAGTTCCTCGGACCATGGCTTTGTCCTCGAGGATCGAGAGCTGGCACATCCATTCGTGTGCTCCAGGTTTCGCCACAGTGCTAGTTGGAGGAGGTGCTGAGGAAAGAGTGTGGGTGTGTTCGGCTTCAGCAGTGGGCACATGATCGGGGATGCGAAAGTGTAGGACGCGGACATCACTCGTCATGTTTGGCAATATCGTAGTCTGTCAATGAAGGAGACGTGCTAAAGTGCGGCAAACGTATTCTCAAGAGGATGTAGAAAGAGATCGGGGCTGGTGCAGTGGAGAGGGAAGGCGAGGCGATGAAGGAAAGCGAGGAAATAGAGCGAGGATGAGAGAGAAAGGGTGTGGGGAGGACGTGTGATACGCACTACGCAGGTGATACAATCGGCAAAGTAAGACACATCACGACAACTGATCGTTCTTTACTCCTTTTCTCTTTTTGGCTTTCTTCATTCCTCCGTCAATGCTTACGCCACGATATCTCCGCGCGCCCCTGGGATGCTTTGTCAAACTCGCGATGCTCTTGCTCGTAGCCACGCCATGTGCATCCATCTTTGGATGGATCCAACCCTCGCTGAAACTCGCTACCAGAGACCGACAGCAGCCTCAGCATACTCTCCATCAACACGTTGGGACAGGCTTCCAACGTACTGAGTCAATAGTCAACCGTCAACCATTCGTACTCTCTTTAACCTTGCGGGATGTTGATGTGGAGATACGATCTGATCAGCGTCCACACATCTACTATTCGCAATATGATCTCCGCCATAGATTCATCAATCTGGAATGATGATGCCGTAACTACAGAAGAATTCTCTGTCATGCAACATGCAACAGGTTCGTTTTCGCTTCTTTAATGTTTCTATGGATCTGCTGGATATCGGTCCTGACCTTTGATCAACCCCCATCCAATGCAGATGCCCTCAAGGCATACGACCACAAGCCAGACTGTTTCAAAAAAGCAGCGCGCGCTTTGCGACATGATTGCAAAAACATCGAAATGGATGAAGACGAGAAGACAAAATGTACCAAAGCCAATAACACACACGCACACGCTTTTTCAGCTTCGAACGGAAGACATTGACAATCACGTTTTTTTCTCATGTTATCTCAGATGCAATTCGACTGACGGGGTGCGAGATTGCCACGGCTGATATGCCAGTACCGATTGAATGCTGCGGAATCAGTAGTTCGATGGATAAGGAGCCGGAGGATCGCAGAAAACCAACTTCCGCTGATATCACCCGATGTGTGCAGTACGTTCACGCCCACCACACAAAAGGCGCCTTTTGTGCTTATGAAAATGCTAGTTTCACTCAATCCACATTCCCCCCCCCTCAGATCTCTTGGGAGAGTGCCTCAGCTCTGGACTTCATACTCTGGCTACTTTCGTGAAGTCAAAGTGATGTGTCTCGCGGTCCGATACTCGCTGGAGCATGGTAACTTTAATCAAATCAAGACACTGCTTATTTGGTTGTTTTTATTGCCATCTGATGCGACTTTTCTATCATCAGAGGACCTGCGTAATATGCAGAGGAACTTGACTCTATCTCATGCAGAGCAGATTGCACTTTTAAGGGAGCAACGACGAGAGTTGATTGAGACCCATCGTCTCGAGACTGTGAGACTACAAGAAATTCTAGATATACATTCGACAATCACGCGCGAGGTCGAATCCATGCTGGTATGCGCTCCATGCCACACGCATCGCCGTTTATGTATACCATATAGCAGAATACGCAATATCATAACGCGCTTCCTACCTCATGGGGATAACATGATACATGATTAGTCTTCAGCGGGCACGTTGCGCGACACACTAGGCTCCATCTATAATGATGTATCCAGGATCGCCCGGAACAGCGAACAAGGCGCCGCGCAGCAGAGCGTTGCACTGTCAAATCTTCAGGATATGAATAACCATATCATGGCAGAGTATCAAGAAAATATACAACACGTAAGTCAGTTTTGTAGCGTACTTCCAATTGTCAAGTGCACAAACACTAAATTTGATTTCAAATAAAGACGCTGGGATCTGTAGCGCAAGCGATCCAAACGTGGCACGAATCGCTCATCGCAGGTCTTTCGCGATCGCAAGAGCTGGATCGACTTGGCGAAAACTTTGTGGTAAATACAAGCGAGTAATATATTTTACAAGGGCTGCGAAAGTTTTTTTTATTTTTTATAAATCACTTACCGTTTCGAATACTTGTTAGTCTAGAATCATCGACTCAAATGAGGGCTTGGATGCCGTCATGCACAAAGTCAACACGGCCAAGAACCGCCTTCAGGACTTGACCGAAACTGTTGTCGAGGGCACCCAATCCCTCTTGAATCTCCAGGACACGGCAGCTAAAGAGATGCAAGCCTCTACTAACGCTCTGTCCACGAGCATGATCGAAACGCTCAAGTCGCTCGAATCCGACAGCCAAGATACCTGGCAAAGTGTTTTTGAGGCACTCAAGACAGGAAGCTCGAATTTACATGAGGAGGTGTCTGCAGCGCTTCAGGAGACCATGTCAGATGTTGAGAGTATGGCGACGTCATCACAAGAGAAAATGGAAGAGCTCAATAGGATCGTAAGTGAGTTCCAGGCAAAGCAAGGGGATGTGATCTGGCAGCTGCAGGCTCTACACAAGACCTTGAAGTTCTTCACAGGTAAACACGATAATATCCCATAACATTTTGTTGAGAATGAATCCGTGTGATTACTAATGAGAGGCAAAAATCAACCGTCCTTTTGACATAGCTGCAACTATGGATAGGATGTCTGTCGCGGAGGTGGCCGCGTTCTCAACAATCGTCGGGGCCATTTTCTTGTATAGCGGCATTAAAACAGTCTGTAAGCAAACATTATCGCACCGTACCCAAGGGCCATTAGAGGATATGAGATATAGGCCTCTAATCTCTTGTACATGCCAGTGCTCCTATTGGTCTCAACAACCGTTGCCTCTGTAGGCTGCAACCAACTATTTGTTCGGGTGTCGTTCATGCATGTGCTCTTGAGCATACTATGTCTAGCGTTGAGCACACGTCTTTTCCGAGCGTGGCGATGTCGCTTGGATGCACCTGCCGTCGCCAGCAACGAGGCGGAAAGGCCATATAAGCATTGCGAAGCGCACGGGATAGCTCATCAGGACAGCTTGATTCTGCGCTATGATAATAGTGACTACTGGGATATGTATGAAGACGCAGTTGGTCGATATGGCCCTCCGCCGTATGACTCTCAAGAGGAGGCGATGGGGCCACTAATGCAAAGAAAAGTCACATCCTTTAATGACTCGGGGAGAAGAGGAGGGCTTCTTGACAAAAACATCCTGGCGACAACGCGTCGGCAAAGAGCAGATCCATTCGAGGATTTGTACGAAGAATGCACATCCTTTGGCCTTTCGCTTGGATCATACGCATAGCGGCGAAACACCTTGTCAATCATTTGACGATCCAAGTTGGCTACCTTGCTGGAGGCATGGCGCTTTTTTATGCTTTCAAATTGTAGTATACGTATTTTTTTTATTTTTTTTTCTTGGTACTGCCAGATATTTTTTTCTATGAAATTTGGAAAATGTACACGCGTTTTTGTGATATCGTTTTTTAAACCTTGTGGTAGCCGGCAGGGACAAAGGGCATCTTTGTCACCACAGCCTTCTGCTTCCGTCCACGAACCTCGACCTCCAACTCGGTTCCGCTCTTGTGCAAACCATTCTTCACATATCCCATGGCCACGTTCTTCTTTGTCGAAGGAGAGGGGCATCCGGAAGTCACCTTGCCGACCAACTCTCCATTTGCAAAGATCTGAGCACCCTCACGAGCGGGGGCGCCCTGAACAACCAAACCAATACGGCGTCTGCTCACGCCGTTCTTGAGCTGATCCTGAATCTTTGAAGCACCCAAGAATCCGCCCTCGACGCGACGACGCTTGCCGATGGTCCAGGTAAGACCGGCCTCAACGGGGGTGATGGTATCATCCAGATCGTGGCCGTAGAGGCAGAGACCGGCCTCAAGTCTCAAACTGTCACGGGCACCGAGTCCGGCCAACTCCACGCGAGGGTCGGAGACCAACAGTCTGGTGAACTCGACAGCATCGCTGTTGGGGACCGAGATCTAAAGCATGATCACAAACATTTCACATGTTAAGAGTTGAGCCATGGTCCAAAAAGATTTTCACGAATCACGTTGAAAAAAAAAAGAGTACTACTCACCTCGAAACCATCCTCGCCTGTGTATCCCGAACGTGCGACATGGCAGTCCACGCCCTTGATCGTCATGAACCTGCCATCCATGAATGGGAAGTCTCTCAAATCCTTTCCGACCAGTCCCTCCAACACGGCGGCGGCCTTGGGGCCCTGGAGAGCAATCAACGCATGGTCGTCAATGATCTTCAAATCGACATCTCCGCCCTTGTTCTGGAAATCTGTCAAATGGGCACGGATATGGGCCAGATCCTTATCGGCACAGCCGGCATTCGAGACGACGTAGAGGGAATCGGCATGTTTGCAGATAATGGTGTCGTCGATGATTCCTCCGTTCTCGTTGGTGAAGACGGACAGAGTTGAGCTGCCGACAGGGAGGCTCTCGATGTCAGCGACGGTCAAGGTCTCGTAGAACTTGACGCGGTCTTTGCCAGTGATTCTGGAACACGACAAGAAAGATAAGGAGCATGAGAGTCGGTTGGGAGATGCAGCATGGCCAGCGGCATGATCGGTGGCTCCCTTTATTGACGAGCAGTTTGCGCAATTGGAGGATAGATAAAACACGTTACCTGGTTGCCAACATGTGGCTGACATCGAACACGGAGGCATTAGCGCGAGTCCAGTTGTGGGAAGCACCGACGCCGAGGTTAGAGTACTGGACGGGCATGGACCAACCAGCGAAGGGGACCATCTTGCCGCCGTTCTCAACGTGGTAGTCGAAAAGAACTGTCTTCTTGATGGCCTAGTTGCGAGTACAGTTGGTTAGATCTCGTGGTTCTTTACTGCCCAATGTGATCTGATCTGATCACAGCCTTTTGGGCGCGCGCAAACAGGCGATCCGCTGAATCGTGCCTCCTCGTTTTTCCAACTGCTGCATGGGATTACCATGTTGGTGGTTCAGTGGTTCTACAAGATCCTCCACATACATCATTTCCCTCTGTATCCTTGTCCCTTCATCGTTGTCCTGTTTCTCTGCGCGCGTGTTTTTGAAAAAAAAAAGTCTGAAATAGATTCCTCGAGATTCAGAGTCTACTTTTTTTTTTGTCCTGAATGCATTCTTCTCCTTTGCAATCCCAATCTGAATTTCGCCACTTCTGACTGAAAGAAAAAAGTCGCAGTTTTTTTCCTTCTTTCTCTTACCTCGCCAGTGGCAGCGGCCGAGTAGGCGCGCTGGGCGGAGCGGGCAAAGCCAGCAGTTGGAAGAGACTTTGCGAACCTGAGTGCAGAAAGCATTATTGGAAATAGAGTGGAGAGGGGTGTGTGTGTGAGGTGAGGTGAGATGGGAGATGCGAGGATCGGGGTACGAGGCGAGAAGGAAGGAGAGAAGAGGGGAAAGAAGAGAGAAAAGGGGTCAGAAACGAAGCATCGGTCATTTACCTCAACACCCTTTGTGCGAATTAAAAAAAAAAAAAAGGCACACGGAACGGAGCCAATTTTTTTTTTTAAAAAAGTTTACTCGGTGGAATGGGACCGTTTCTCATTCGTTTAAAATTGTGCGTGTGCTCTGCATGTTTGTAGGACTTTTGAGACCATGGGAAGCTCAACAGGACTGACTACATCCGTACTTTCTCACCACTCAACGCTGTCGGAAAGGGCAGGAATATATCGACAAATTTGCATCAAGCACTCTCCACTGGGTCATTTTTTTTTCTTTTCTTGTTAGCATGTATCAAAATCATCGTCGTAATTTATTTTTTATTTTTCGTGGAGTTTTTTTGTCCACAATTTATCGCTGGAACGCGCTAGAGCCATCCTCTGCCGAAACAACACTCATACACTTCCAATCTCCGGCAAAAGTAGCTATATACCGACATGGCAGTGAAAAAATACGAACCTGTTAATACCCATTCACCAGTGCACTTTTGGTCTTGCATACCTGACGCATATCCTATCATAATTCAGTTGTTTTTCTCACCCTTCCACAATCGAACTTTGCCGTCGTCGCCTGAGGATGACAGAATTGTTCCAGTGACATTCCATTCCACGCGCCACACCTGCCGAACAATATAGAAAAAGCGTACTTTAGTTGTCATGCCAAAAACAAATTCATTTACTCCATTTACTCCTTCGAGTCGAGTGAGCGAGTGGGTTTTCTTAAAAGGCAAAACTCACCTCGGCACTGTGATCTGGGAAATCGGCGATGCAGGTCACATTGAACAGTTTGCGGGTCCATCCTCCAGTTAATGCTCCACCTTGGTTGTCGTCTGTCAACTTGAATATCCTTACGTGTCCATCCTTGCATGCCGTTGCGATCAAGTGGTAGCTCCTAATATCCAGCGTTCAATTTTTTTTTTTACCAGATACCAAATGTGTGGGGCAACATTCTTGTTAAATTGATCTCTGACATGGACTTGATGAAATAACGCAAGAGTCTTCTTGCTTTACCTGCCCATGTTAGGTGCCCAGCTCACATCATGAACAACGCCTCCATGTCCGCCCAGGACCTCGCAGGCCTGCCACTTGTTATTGTGATCTTGTCTGAAGATCTGCAGCAAGAAGAATAAAAAAAATCGAATGATCTACATGTCAGCACATGCCAGTCATCTCTCTCAAGCACTCCAAAACTTCGTATTGAAAATCTAGCAAAAAAAAACGAACCTTGGCGACATGATCCTTGGCACAGCCAACAACCATCATTTGAGTAGTGAATTTTGACGTACACCAGGACAAGCAATGGTTTCCTTCTTCATCCTTGCTAGGTCCCTCGCCCACATCGAACGAGCCAATCAAGGTCCAATGTGCCAGATTTGTCACATCCATCGCCTCATAGATCTTGACTTTTCCATCTGCTGCCACAATTGCCTAGCATTTTGATAAATGTCGAATATTTTGATCAGCCCAATGTTTCCTTGAATGCCTGTGTTCCTTTTTTTCCGGGATTTCCACAGATTAAATTCCTTCGGTAATGTCATACAAAGCGTAGTCCCAAATGATTAGGTGCAAATTCAACGTCCTGAACGGTTCCACTTCCATCCCGCAAAGTTGCTAGTAAAGTCCACTTTTTGGCAGCGTCTGCGTTTAAAAAAAAACGCGTTAACATCAGTGGATTTTCTCTCCAACGAACAAGCAGTTTTCTCCGCCTATCCTCATCATCATCATCATCATCATCATAAACTACTAACCGTGGTAGCTTTCCTCCCATACCATGACGCTACGGTCAAAGGAACACGATGCGAGAACTTGACCGTACTCAGGATGTGCCCAGGATGTCTTTAGGACGGCGCACGAATGAGCCTGTAGTAGAGGGGGGGAGGAGCAGTTCAGTCAAATATAAGTGAGGAGCTGATTAAAGTTGTCGAGTTCTGCCGTCGCTTTTTTTTTTTTTTTTTGGTCCGCCGCCCGCTTGCTTGCCTTGAAGGAAATGTTGGATTCCCAGATGCCTTCTGATTCATTGTAGTCCCAGATCTTGATTTTCTGATCCGATGAGCACGTTGCTATAGAGCGCGCAAACGAGTGAGAGTAGCAATGTGAGAAAAACAGCATTCCTTTTTGTTCTTTGGTTTTTGGTGCCACCAACTTTGAGGTTTCATTTTACCAAGTCGGTTTCCGTAGTAGTTGAAGGCGACGTCGTGGATGAGATCCTCATGAGACCCGTCAAACTTTGTAACCTGGTTCATCGCAGCAACTCCTTTTTGTGCTTTTGTTTTTTCTCTCTCTCTCTGTAGTTAATCCTGTTTGGGGCGGTAATCCTGTTGACAATGTCCGTACTCCTTCTCCGTGACTCAAAAGCGATTGAAGAAAAGAAAGAATAGGGCGCGGGTAGTAGTGGTGGTGGTGGCAAGAAAACCCCGCTACCGCGCTTTTTGCTGAAACTGTAGCGAAAAAGTGACTGCGCTGCGTTGTCAAATTGCCCCTGGCTCCTCCTCAGTCCCCCAAACGAGAAATTAGGACCCCAGTAGAGTCAAGTGACATTTTAGATTGACAAGAAACACAGTCCCTGCATCATAAAGGTTGTACCCAGTCACGGAAACCTAAGTTTCTTCACTTTCGACGCGTCTAATCAGCACATATGTTTTGAGGGCTATGAGGGCCTTGCCGCCCGTCCCCGAACGCTTTGGCTGACAGGCGCCAGACTGAAGAATACCGCATCATCTCTTTTCCTTCGATCCAAATGGAGTGAATTGTCGTCTTCCGCGGCGAAATTATCTTTATTACAAATTCTTTTTTCAACAAAAAAAAAAAAAAAAAAAAAGAGAGAGGGTGTTCGTTTCTTTAATTTTCTTTATTAGTTTTTACGACCAAGTAGTAGTAGTACGGGTTGGTTGGTTGATTGGTCATATTCCATTTCTGCAAGCAACAGGGTCCTCCTCACTTCGATATTTTTGAGACTGAACCCACGTACTCGACTTTGCACACCGTGTAAAGAACCGGAGGATCTTCAAATCCCGCTTATCCACTCGCATTGTCTGCAAAAATCCATTCACCACCGCTTCGTTCGATGCCTTGCCAGCCTTGTATAAATTATGGAATTGAATCGACTTGCTATAAAACAAGATGCAAAATTTTTGTTAGATAGATATTCATTACGGGTAAAATGGGTAGGACGCCAGATAACATACCTGATCCATTCGTCCCGTAGTACCGCTAGTCGCTTTGCTTCAATATGGCGTGGGAGGTTATAATTCAGAATATCATTAATTGTCTCCATGTACAACGGACACGACTGCATCAACGGTGACATGGCCCCTCTTCCTATTGAATCCTGTCCGTTCATCTCTCCAGAATTCGACTCTAATTCATCCGGTTGCTCCTCACCAGCTTGAAGTAGATATGTTCGTCGTTGAGCCTGAAATCCTCCACCAGGTGATGAGTAAAGAAGCCCCCCCGGCGGTGAGGGTACTGGCGCCACTAGGGTTTTGTCCGCTTCACCATTCAATGATGATTTTTTGGTATCTTCTTCCACGACTGATTTCTCCATTTTGATCGATAGGTCCTTCATGTCTACCACAAGTGTCGCACTGGACCAGTCGGCCTGGTATATTGGGGACAATGTCCCTGACCCCATCTTTTGAGGAGGATTCGCTGGGAATGAGGCTGGTGGTGTTGGAATTTGCTGATGACTAAAACTGTCGAGACAACTGTCGAGACAACTGCCGAGACAAATGTCGAGTAGGATAAAGTCGTTTGGATCCAAGTCGGGGGGTATTGGGATAGACCGATCAAGGCCAAGAATATTGCATTGGTAACTAGGTTCATAACTCGATGCATCCATAATAACTGTGCGGCAATCCATGGGCAACACATCCTACATCAGGGACGTATAATAATAAAAAAAATAAAACGCATGAGTAAGTCGTGTGCTAGCTAGCGTTGGCCAAAAAAAAAAAAAACAAACAAACTCCCCCCCTCACGTTTATCTGCCCAGTGCTTTTACCTCTAATGCTTTGATAACCTCATGTACGATCTTGGATTCCTGTCCTCGCACAATGACCTGATTGCCAACAGCGCTGTTCCAGACAAGCTTATCGAACTGTTTCCGTCCGAGGACCCGTCGTAATTCTCGCAAAGAGTCGACAGTAACAGTAGTATCATTCGTTCCATTTGACTGTTGCTCCTGTTTCTCTTGCTTCTGCTCCTGTAGTGCACATTCATTCTAAAAACATTTTTTTTCCCCCCCGCGAGTCATTGTCAGCTCAATTCTCTTCTATTTTAGCAATCAGAAGATGAAAACCAAACCAAAAATGCCCGTTTTGGGGGATCTTACAATGGGGCGCCCTTGTACATGTCGCTCAGTTAACCTCCGACTGCAATTGCTCAATACAGAGACAAATGCCGCGTGCAACTGGACAAATATATCAGGCTTAGCCAAGACGTCCGTCAAGGGTCGTCCACGTTTTGTAGGGGCATCTACAAATCGAGAGGGCGTGATCAAAATCAGTGTACGCTTTTACAAATCGATCTATTTTTGGTGTGTGTGTGTGTGTGTTTGTCGATACATTTTTTAGCGGCGCAATAAAAACTTACTATCGGGCATGATCGATCCTCGATGATGGGAGGAGGAGTAGGACAAAGATCGGGCAGCAGGCGATTGCTGTTGCGGAGAGATGGCATATGCCATGGATTGAAGATTGGAGGCAATCGCCTGGAACTGACTGCAAAAAGCGGCAAAAAGCGGCAAAAAAGCAACAAAAGATAATAAAGGTCAGGCAGGGCCCTCCGAGTTGTTGAAAAACCAGATCAAGCAAGAAAAAAAAAAACTCTGGGAAACTATCCCCCCCCCCCCAACACGAACCTGATCAGATACTCCATGCTGGCGACAAGATAGACACGATCCGTCATCATGGTCATGATCGTATACTTGACGCGGTTTCCGCGTGACTGTGCATCATACACCGTAAACATATAAGAGAGCACATAACCATTGAGGCCATCGCCAAAGAAAACTGACCCTTCACGCCCGCAATACGTTTCCGAGTTCAGGCTG
>MU617041.1:0-25718 GCA_025201705.1 Dissophora ornata
TGGTGCGGTGTAAGTTGGCGCGGCGTACTTGCTGGGCAATGAAGACAGCATCTGCATCATCAATGTTTTTAACCCTGGCCCACTCCAGATCCGATCGAATTACTACAGGCAGTGCCGCTTCTTCTCTGATGCCTATGTGGGCGGTCTGTCTTCCCGCCTCGTTGTTGCTGTTTGCTGGCTGTTGAGACTGCCTTCACTGCTTCGCTTTTCTTTTGCGCGACGTTGATCCCGATAGAGAGTCTACTTGTGAGGGTGAAATGGGCAAAATCTGGTGTTGATCCCGCATCTGCTGCCCCACCTGTTTGTCCATCCTTCCTAACCACTATTAGGCGCAATCTCCTTGTCCGTCTCGTCCGCCTCGTCGTCCAGAAGCATCAATAAAACATAACACATTACAGACAGGCTGCATGGGGCGAGGCGCTTAGCACTCCAATTACAGAACATGTGTCCTCCATTACCTTCGACCGTGGGAACGGATGGAGGAATGGCAGACCGACTTCCCGTCGCCGACCTTGTCCAAAAGATGTGCAGCGTAAGGATACGAATACGACATCATGCGGGACATGCAGTGTCGCAGTTTTATAGTTTATTCAAGAGGCGGTACTGTCTCACTGGGCGGCAGGCTATAGGCCTATAGGCAGGAGAAGGAGCGAAAAGGAAGGTTCGTCGGGACATGGGGGGCGTATTCTTGGTTGCGGAAAGAGGTTCACAAAATTCACACCAAGCCGCATTTTCTTATAGTCAGGGCTATTCTATTTTCTGTGAACCACTCAATTAAAAAACAATTGTGAATTAATTTCTCGAAAATACCCTCACAGTACACCAAAGCAGAGGACTTACAATGCATCCTTGAAGCTCGTGCAGGTGGCTTTGTCAAATTTGGGTTTTTGCATTTCAACTTGTGTATTCCTGAGGTGTTCGAGAGCCAGCTTATAGAGTGCATTTTTTCGGGATTCTGCTCTATCACTGCGCATTGTTCGGATGGAAGCTCCACTTGCTCTCTTTCATACTATGACAAAATAATGAATCATTATGGTTAAATAACCCGATGGGAGGATTGTCACGTTCATGAGCGTCGAATGCAAAAAGCAAAGTAGAATGAAATAAAGCGCATACCATTGAGAGAGTTGCTCGTACGAGATCATGCCATGGGTCAATTATCCGTGGTCGTGGCAGACCAAAACCAGTGAAATCAGATGCCGTAGATGATCCAGATGCCGTAGATGATTCAGATGCCGGTTGGGGTTGAGCAGGCAATATACTGTTGGCAATTCGGGTATTCTTGACATTAAATGCTGATTTGTTGGAGACCCTCGATTGGACGGTTAAAGTAGAGGTTGTCGACGGAACCACAGGGATAGCTTGCAATGACTTATTCCAAGGGGATACCGCTGAGGCTGAGGTGGTCAAGTCGGTATGATGAACGGCTTGGGCCGACTTCCGCTGCACTGTAGACGAAGCACCCGTCTTGCCAAACTCGACAAAGGCAGCCGAAGGAGCGCCAATTCTAGGGGACAACTTGGAAGATAAAGACGATTGTGGAGTCCGCTTTGGACCTGGGATAAATGGCTTCCGGATCGCAGATGCAGCAGCAACCTTGTAAGAGCAGGTAGATCGCGCAGGCAGGTTACATTGTACGAGATTAACGCTGTCTTCGGCATCTTCGTAATCTTTGTCATCTTCGTCATTTTTGTCATTTTCGCCATCTTCGTCATTTCGTTGCGATAGGTTGTCGTCGTTGTAGTAACTATCGTTGTTATCATCCAAGAAGGAGTTTGAAAAGCGAGTCTGGATTCTACTGGAACTATCAACATTCACTGAATGCATAAAAGTAGGGAGGCGATGCCGCCATTACAAAATGGATGTGAGTAAGGGCTAACGGGAGACCTGAGAACCTCAAAACAAAGTAAAAGTAGCTGTGTGTCTATATCAACTCAAAAATAATTACTCACCTCCGGTCCTCGGATACTTTGGCAGAACAGAATGTTCGTTGTCCAAGGAATCACGAAAGTGCTTCTGTCCAACTCGTTCAGACTCTATCAGATTATCAATTATTAATAACAAGCAACAATGATGAAAAGCAAAATGGTTGTCAAGCAACTGCAATCAGCTTACCTGCAAGAGTTGGCACAAATGGGGACGGCATGGACTTTCCTGTGGACGATTGTGCACGTCCACCACCTATGAAAATAAAACATACCATCGATCAGCAACTACTGTAAACCCTGTGTTGTTGTAATTTGTTATCTTAAAACCTGCGATATAGCGTTATACCAGTGAGTTTTTTGACGAGTTCCTGTGTCAAAATCGACTTTCCGTGCTGCAACCACCGTTTGGTGCCGTGCGTGTCCCTCCATGACATTCAAATGTCGAACCTAATTGAATAAATGAAGGAATGTGAGTAACTGACCACTACATCCCATGGCTGCAATCAAAATGCTCACATACCTGCTCTTCCTTTTGCTCCTTCTTGCTCCAATATGCTTTTCTCACTTCTTTGGTAGATCGCCATTCGTGCCTCAATGCTTCTTGAGATTATGCTCCCGAACAAGCAATGACTTCACACCATGCTTTACTCGCGAAATGACTGCGATTTGAAGGAAAGTCTTGGAAATCAAAGAAGCTGATGCAGGAGAAGTCCCGAAGGTTACGATCGGCGACGTAGGACGAATAGGTAAAATCTTTGGGAGGTACTATGGTCGACATGGTCGATCGCGATAGGAGTAACGGGTGTTGTTGGATAGAGGCTTGGTGATATGCGCTATTTTATTTTTCCATGAGGAGATAGTGTTGATTATTGGAAAGACAACACACACCATTTGTACTCAAGCTGTCATGCATTTTCTTCTGATTTCGTCAGAGAGAAGTTGAAGTCAAGGGAAAAATACGTCCTGGACAGCACTTTCGCAGTCTGCCTCACACCCTTAGTCAACAGGGCTTGAAAGCAAGTGCGAATGACAATCATCAGAGGTGGCAACAACTCGAGATGATCTCATGGCTGAACTAAACGCCCCGTGCCTGACCACATTCGTTTGGCATTGCCAAGCACGACTGTGCGTACACGGTTTCCTCAACGGCCTCACACCCAGCCTTTGCTGACCAATTCGCAAAGTCGGGCATGATTCGTCACAACTATCTCTGTTCTGGGAATGCTGAAGTCAAGGGAAAAATACGCCTGGACAGCACTTTCGCAGTCTGCCTCACACCCTTAGTCAACAGGGCTTGAAAGCAAGTGCGAATGACAATCATCAGAGGTGGCAACAACTCGAGATGATCTCATGGCTGAACTAAACGCCCCGTGCCTGACCACATTCGTTTGGCATTGCCAAGCACGACTGTGCGTACACGGTTTCCTCAACGGCCTCACACCCAGCCTTTGCTGACCAATTCGCAAAGTCAGGCACGATTCGTCACAGCATTCCCATACAAATTCAGTAATTCAGTAGGGAAAAACTTACTAAAGGACAACTGGCGTTGTGCTCAATGGGGAGAACTGGTGGATGTGAGGGATTAACGACGCTGCACACAAATGAGAGTAGGGGTGGCGGTGGTTGGTGACAGTTCGAGTGTGGGCGGATTGTGAGAAGTTGTGTTTCCAGGAAGGGAGCCTGTCCAGGCATGTGTCGGTGACGTAATTTTCGCGCCCATTGTCCTGGAATCAAGCGTTCATAGTGCTATAGTCATCGCGACATCCTCAGTCGATACAATCTCATTCCGGACAAAAACAACGAGAAGAATCCGTTCTTAGATGATACTAACGAAGAAGATTTCATGATTCCGGATATCACAGAAAACTACTATCGCTTTTCTGCGGTACTTGATGGACTCGATGTTGGAAGCAGTTTCGGACGGCTATTTGAAGACGTGAAGGCGAAGAAAGTCGACGTGACAGACACAGATCAAGCCCTGTATGATTAGATGCAACGGGTACTAATCGTTTTGGGTCTTACACGCTGAAAGTTAAACCCACTAACATAATTTTATATTTTTATTCTTTAAACATAGTGCTCGATCAGGTTTCATTCTGATTTCGAAGTCAGCAACCACCCATCAAGTGCACTTTTTCGGAAAAAGCTTCCCAAAAATGGAAGAGTGCTGATGTGTCTGCAATGCGAAATGAGGTCCGGTCATGGTTGGACGTAAGTATTTCTTCAAGTGTTTGAAGACCTGGACACCTTGCGGCTACTAACTAGAATTTATTCCTTTCTTAGTATTTTGAGGACAACGATTTCGATAGGGCAAAGTGCCTGGAGTTCTTGCTGTCCTTTGCGACTGATTCCAAGCATAAGCGACTATGGACTTATGTTGTAAGTGCTCTGCAAGAGTTTCCCTTGACAAACACAACCAGAGCCTATTCGGAGTCTACGGCAATTTCGTCTTTCATCCTGCCAATTTGCAGAGTGTTCGTGGCCGCGCCTGACAAGAAGTTGTTTTTAAATTTGTATGTGTGTTGTGTTTCTTTCAAACTCCACATGTTGAACTTCCACGTCGTTTGCACTCATCCTGACCCTCACCCACTCTTTTATTATACGTTAGTGTGGACTCGACCTATCTCTCTGGGAAAGCAACCAGTAGCAGAAAAGAGCCAGACCTTGGACTGGACATCAAGGACGAGGCCAACAAAACTATCTGTAACGTGGGTGTCGCGGAAGTAACGTCGATCGCACAAAAAGGCTGTAGGAAGAAGAATGCCAAAGACCTTGTACGTGTCGGTGAGATGTTGAAGAACGTGCTAGACCGTCTGCAGGACGATTTCGGAGTGACGAAGGCTGTTGTCCCTGGTTGGCAGGTCATTGCTCAAGTCATGTCCATTTACATCATGTTCAGATGTGGGAATCTCTATCTCATGGTGTACGTGAAGGATGTGACCATCCCAGACAGCCTGACTGATTTGAAGACAATGAGAGCTGATATCAAGACGTGGCTTGATTTAGAAGCAACGATTGCACTTGGACTCCACGATGTTCTCGAACAGGCTTCTTCTGGCAAAAAGCATGTGGCCACTCCAGGATCTCTTTTTCAGGAACGAATTCCAACTATTGGAACCCCAGAATTCAAGACTTTTCTCACCAAGAAGTAGGCTTGGTCTTGTCACCAACCCCACTGTTGCATGATCATATATCTGTATTCAACGAATGCACGAAAATCTCATCATTCGTGAATGGGATGCTGCATGAATTGCAAGTGAATCTAATAAATGCAACCTTGGAAATGATTGCATTGAAGAATAAACTTTTCTTCAATTAAAGTGGTAGCAAATGTTGTGCCAGCACAAGGTGTTATCAATAGTTCCATCGATGTTACTCTCGTTAAAGGTTTTACTAAACATGTACAGTGCAATATAATGACAAATTTTGTCATAATGTTGGATTTCCCTGGGAAGTCCCCTCAATTCAATGAGCACAAAAAAATATGACATGAACTTTGTTGACGCCACTGTGAATTCCCTCTTCGCAAGAATCGGAGAGGAACCTCAAGAAGAGATGGTGCAGTCTATCGACAACGTCTTGTGGAATTGCCATGACGATATTGCCCATAACTACAACATCAGACACGGCAGCTTCTCGGATTCCGATGCAGCAGATCAGTTTTACAAAACCGCTCTTCGTGTCAGAGATATTCTTTTTCTTAGAGCACACAGATTAAAGGAAATCCATATCATTTATTCGCGCTAGGTGCGAGTTTGTTCTCCATATACCGTACGGCACTCAGAAGCCGTCTGAGCACGAAAGTCTGGGCAACGATATTTGGAGTGTTGACAGAGCTTGTGACCTTTCACACGTAAATTGACCCCATGGATCAAGCCCTGTCATCTGTTTTAGGTTTGCTCGTAAATGAAGCTTTTTTACTTTGCGAAAAAGCTCTGGAAGCCTCAAAGATCACGAGACGAATGCAGCGGGAAGAGTTTGGAGAGCCCTCGGATGCCGGACGAAAGGTTGATTGTGTGTTTATGTTTGATGGCATCGAGCTGTCAAACATTGAACTGAAGTCCCAGAACCCCAGCCCAAGAGACTTCTCTGTCCAGTTGCGCAAGAACATTCGCCTTGCACGTTGCATCCAGGGGTTTCACCTCTCGTTCGGTATGGACGAAGCCCCTGTCATCATGGGCGATGTAGATGGCTTTGGGCGACAGTGCGCAGCCATAACATCGCGATGTATGTAGATCATGCAGTTCTTGCAGTAGAGCCGGCGGATATCAACCTGCACGACAAACTTCTTGCAAACGGGACGTTTCTTGGAAGTGTAATATTCCAAGAGACTTTGACTATTAGAGCGGTAGTAAATATTCGTAGTACACATGTTAAATTAAATTGAGCAGTATTCCACAAATATTTCGTCAATGGCGCACTTACTTTCTGGACGAACAACATAAACGACTCATGCAGAGAAGAAAGTCTCGACTTGCCGGAGAATTGTCCGAGTCCAATTGGGCAGCCGATAGAACAACAGCCGTCCGAATGAAAACAGTGCACAATGCCATACATGCCTACCTCGAGGTGAAGGGTGCGAATGAGAGAGGTGCTGGGCGCCAGTACCAGTGATAAGTTTTAAGGCTCTTAAGAAACAAACGCGATAAAGAAAGCTCCTTACTTCCTGCAAGTATTACCAGAGACTCCAAACCGAATCGAAATTGGGGACGGGATTGTGCCACTTTAGATGTACTGATGTACTATGTTGACAAGAACTTTGGGACCATGTGGCAGTATTGGGGCAGACGTAGAATCGAGTCGGAGAGGCCAGAGAAAGAGGCCAAGGTTCAAACTGCCATCACGGTGAACCGCACCACAGCAAGAGTCATGCAGTCAGTGGAGAAGCATGCCAGTGTCCATCTCGAGAAGATTGATGACTCCGTCTTTCCAAGTATGTTGCGTTATTATGATTCATCATCGCTAGCGCTGATCAGGAATTGGGTTGTTCATAACTGACGCACATCTTCATTCGGCAGCAAGTGACAGGATACTGCAGAAGCACTCCCTCAGCAAAAGCGGCGGAGGCAATCAAAGGACGATTCAACCGTAAGTCCTTGGCACTCTGTAGCAGTTATATATATCGGTCTTTGTATCCAGTTAGATATACCAGTCTTAGTTCCAGTCTTGGTCCCAGTCGTCGTAGTCCTAGGCCATACAAATATGCCGATCGCACCAGACTTTAGAATAGAGCTCTTTCCCAAGCTCTCGATGTAGTGTCTGTTAAATTACTCATACAGTAATGGAAGTGCCGCAGCGGGGTTGAGGAGCCATACTTATGGGCTCTGTTATCGAGAGAAGCATCCTCGAGAGGTGCATCGAGCGCGTTGTTGTCGTCGTCCTGCACCAGCACCTACAATATTTTCGTACACAAGCATGTGGAACATTAGCATGATGGCATTATGAACACTCAGCAATACACCGGAAGTGAAGATGAGGCACCTGCCATCGGCTTTAGCACCCAAAGTTTCAACTGTTCTATCTGCAAACGCGGGTCCGTACACGTTGTCGCAAGATGACTTACCTACCCGTGAATGAGGCCACCGTAAGTGTGAAGCGCCCTTCCTAACCTGCTTCTTTACAGCTATTCCGAGGCCGTTTCTAGCCGTATAGATGACGATGCCCACTTGAATCGCGTCAAGAACTACCATTCTCTCCTCAGTATCGACAAAGATGTTTAGCGGAGAAGTCTTTCAGCTACAGTATTAAATTCTTTAGCCTAGCACACCTTTGCACAGGTCCCTTCCCGCCACACGAGCAGACAGAAGGGACATACTTACCTGGATGCACCCGCCACAAGAGCAGTCGATGCACCGGATGGGCATCCCTTCCCGCCACATCGAGCAGACGGAAGAGTATGAGGATAGCAAAGCGAGAACTCTACATCTCACCCTCACCAAGCCCATCACACGGGTCCCCTCTCGCTACAAGAGTAGACTGAAGGGACATACTTACCTTGATGCACCCGCCACAAGAGCAGTCGATGCACCTGATGGGCATTCTTTCCGGCCACGGACGAGTATGGGGATAGTAAAGCCGGAACTCTACATCCCACCCCCACCAAGTCCACCATATACTTACCTGGATGCACCCGCCACAAGAGCAGTCGATGCACCTGATGGGCATCCCTTCCCGCCACGTCGAGCAGACGGAAGGCCCTTGGAGCCAAGAACAATTTCGGCTGACGTCGCCATTTCATCAGATTATTTATTTTTTTCTGCACCGCTTTCCCTTCCTTCATCACCATTCGCTCCCCCTCACTCGCCCTTCCTCTCTTCTATACTTCGTCGCTCTTTGAAAAAGCGCCACAGAGCAGCAAGACGGAATAAGAGCAGATTCGACTAGAAATCTGCAGTAGATTTAATTGCGTTCGCACCGTAATCTCTTCTTGATCGTAGCGGGTAAGGACTGTTCTATCTTTGCATACAATCATTCCTCCAATTAGGGATCACCCACCATTGCCTATTGTCCTCATCATCGTCCTATCCGTGATTAGTCATGCACACACCACTGCAGCAACAGCAGCAACAGCAGCAACAACAACAGCAACAGCAGTTTCAACAACATATGCAGCAGCAGCAGCAACGAGCCTCAGCGATGCAAGCCACCGGAAGGATGCCCAATGGCAGGCATGGTTCATTCGAGATGGGTATGAATGCCAATCTCATGAACTCGTACTTTTGATGAATGAACTTCGGAGTGTCTGCTGACGTTTTCACTCCTCCGTGGATTCTAGGACAACCGAGCCAAGGCTGGGCATATGGTTCAGGACCGATACCAGGCATGAGTCAGGCGCGGCCACCCATGTCAGGCTTTCCTAGCGTGATGCAGCCTTCGCTTTTACAGCAACAGCAACAACAGCAGCAGCAACAGCAACAACCACAGCAGCAGCAACAGACTGCACTATCGCAACAACTATCCTCCCACTCTAGTCACCAACAGGAGATTCTCGACATGTCAGATTTTCCTGCTCTTGGAAGTGTCAATAGCTCATCTTCCAATCCCGGTCTTTCAACAGCAAGTTATGCCAGCACAGCTGGGACGCTTGCGGCCAGCACGGGTTCAACCGCCTCGGGAAGTAGTCTATCGCAGGAGTTCAGCATAGAGGACGATTTCCCTGCATTGCCAGGCGCAAGACGCAACTCGGCCGGGTCGGGTCGTCATTTTGGTTCAATGCAGGTACACCAGCAACTGCAATCGACCCATCAGAACCCATCTCGCCCTCAACAAAGTATGCAACATCATACTTCTCAGCAGCAAGCTCAGCACATGCTCCAGCAATCGCAACTCGATGGCTTGGGCGCGTTCTCTTCGATGCTCAACTCGACATCAGGGCCTCAAATGCAACAATCAATGCAACTCCAGCAACAGCTGGCGAGCGATATCATGTTCCAGCAGCAGCACCAACTTTTGCACATGGCTGGTACGCACTTGATCGCATGTCGTCTGCAGCGCTGGTTGGAAAACGAATAGAGGCGCGATATCATTAACATTTCACTATAATACCAGGTTCTCATTCACCGATCGACGCTCATCTCTCAAGCTCATCCAACGAACTTGGAAAGGCAGCAAAGGTGACTATCGTGACATGCGTGGATCTTAATCATTCTGGGTCTACGGATAGTAGGAGGAGTGGAGGGCGTTCTTCCATACTAATCATGGCTCCGATTGACCATATAGAGCTACGCAACAAAAGCCGGCAACGGGTCTGGACTCTTCTTGGCACCAACAAACAGCACGATGTCGGCTTCTCCTTCGACATCTGCCCCATCGGCTTCGTCAATGAGTGGCGCCAGCGCTGCGGCACATCCTAACGCATCTCATTCAGGATCAGTAGCAAGTGTTTCCGCGAGGCAAAGCGATACAATGCAAGGGCCGTCTGCGTCAGCGAATACAGTTGCAGAGTCGAAATCCCAAAACCAATCAGCGCTTGACGACCATGACCAGTTTGGCTTGTTTGGAATGCTTGGGGTCATCCGAATGGCTGACCAGGATTCGACAAACCTGACCCTCGGTGGCGACTTGACGACGCTAGGACTCAGTTTAAATTCTGCAGAGTGAGTGCCTTGCATGGAGGTGCTATGCGATGACAGTCATTTTAGTGATGTTGACAGAACAGGTACGCTAACTCGAGAGTGCATTCGCGGACGCTCCTCATGTAGGCCGCTCTATGGCACATTTGCTTCGCCATGGTTTGAAGTGCCCACATCTGCCGATGTTGAGGTGGAATTTCACGTACCCGCGTGTTACAACGTCCAACCGCCTCCCCCACCACAAGCCAAGCTCAGCTCAGTCTCGGATGAGACCCTGTTTTACATGTTTTACTCTATGCCAAGAGATGCACTTCAGGATGCTGCTGCTATAGAGCTCTACAACCGACACTGGCGATACCACAAGGAGTTGAGGCTATGGCTCATGAAAGATCAGTCTTCGGAGCAATCCAAAACTCCGACATTCGAGCGTGGAAGCTACATCTTCTTTGATCCAAACAGCTGGGAAAAAGTGAAGAAGGATTTTATTGTCATGTATGACGCTCTGGAGGAACGCCGGCAAGTCAATGCACTTCCACCAAACGGAAACTCTGCCTCAAATCCTCACGCTACTGGGTCATCTCCTGCCAATGGAACAGGATCCATCTCAAGTCATATGAACGGCCTAGATGCTGGCAGTCATGCGGGCCTGTTAAATAGCCTCAATTCAACATCGACGCCGGGACCAACGTCCTCCCAAGGCCCTCATATGAAGTTAGCTGGTGCTACAATGGGTTCCTCGCTGCATAGCCCGCACTCGCAGGTCCTTCAACAACAGCAGCAGCAGCAACGGCAGCAACAACAGCAACAGCAAAAGTCGCTCCAAATGATGGGCATGGGCTCAAGCGGCCATGGTCCATTCACTGCGCTCAGCAATCATGGCCTCAGTAGCTCCAAACCCCAGTAATGTATTAGAAAAGAGTAGCTTTATAATTTTACTTTATTTTCGCAGTTTCCTCAATCTTGATCCTTGCGCTGTGCACCAGCAATATCACACGCGAGGTCGATGATGCTCCAATGCGATCCTGATGCAATACAGCCTGCACTCAATGATACACCCTGAACCACCTCCTTTTCCTCCCTCTGTCCATCTTGTCGAGACTCCAGAGGGTGGCGTGGGCTGCCTCTGTCTCCCGCTGAAAAGCTTGTGGCGATCCCACCTCGTTGAGCGCTCGGTCGATCCTGACGCAAAAAAGGCACGGCACGTGCCCCAGCTTCAGAGCCGTGGCTGTCATGACTTGCGCGCTTCTTCATTGCATCTTTCTTTGTCCACCGGCGAAGAAACACTCTGTCCACCACAACAAAAATAATAATAAGGATGACCCAACCTGCTGCAATCCAGGCCAACATCACCTTGGGACCTCCACCAACTGCCCAAGCATGTCCCATCTTCAGGCGAGGGGCCATAACCCATTTACCGCCTATCCGCTCCCCCTTGACCTTGTCTGGCTCTGGAGATGGGCAGAGCAGAGCCACGAGCAAGGAAGCGTATAGTACGCAAGAGAAGGAAAATGTTCGCCAATAGTTGATCTTGTTCCAGTAACATGGCTTCATTCGTATGGTGTAACAGGCCATCGCAAGCATGATGGCCATGGACACCAGGCCGCGGAAGCGCCTTTGGGATGGTGACTGAATTAGCAGAAAGTCCACAGCGAGTAAGAGACCCAAGTTCTTGAGAACTGCCACCCCATTCGGTCTGAAACAAATCTCCCCTTTGCTCGGCACTCTTTCGAAAGATGTCAAGAATACCATGAACAGAAGGTACGCCAGCGTGTATGCAAGTAGGCTGGCTGCAAGGTAAAGCGAGGGTTGGATTTGGGGCCCAGTGCATAACAATGTGCTTGCAGAAGGCGTCATAGTTGCTGAAGGATCCATTAGCGTCAAGACGATAGAATTAAATATACTTGAGGCTTGAAGAGATCCCCGACCTTCTCGCCTGGCTTGTTCTTGCTGTTGAATATATTGTTCGTTGGCATACGCGTGGATGGCTTGAGACTGGCAAGCTGCGGACGACAGAAAGGTGCTCAAGATCGGAAGATAGAGAACGCTCTACGCAGACGTAGATGTCGTCATGTTAGGACAAAGATGGTGTTTTTGCTTCAAACACAGCGCCGATCAAGCTCCGCTAACTTATTTGACTTTACCACCACAGGAATGAAGTAGCTTACCCAGCCGACGCTTATGGCGGGGCTGTGTGGCCGTCCTTCACGGCGTAAGCGCCGACATCGCCTATTCCATCCATGGATACTCAGAGCCACAATCCAGCCGAGTAGAACGGCAAAGGCGCATGACCAGAAACGAAGAAGATACCAGTCGCGCGTGTTGATCGAGGGCTGCAGGCCAAGACTGTTGACTATTTGCATGACAATGTCGCTATCTCCTGCCATCTGCTTTGGAAGTTGTTTCGTCTTTGGACTCTCGGCCTCGGATAACGCGCCAGTAATGTTACCGGAGCTGAGCCTAGTTAAGTTCAGACTTTGGATGGCCACCTCCGCGGCCGCATTTACTAGATGGCCTCGTATCTCCTCCAGATTCCCTTGTGCTGCGGCTGTTATTGAGCTATTAGTCATGAGTGTCGTGATGTTTGGCAGCCACGCAGGTAGCGTCTCCGCGATCCATTCAGTTGATGCTGTTATGTTCTTGATCCAGGGAATAGCTAAAGCTGTGGCATTATCCAGCGTCGGCATGCTGCGGATCCAGTCTAAATCAGGGTTCAGGGCAAGTGCTGAGCTCGTGTTCTCCGATGGACTAGACAGCGGACTCGTCACCATCGCTCTACCTGAATCTGCCATGTCTCCCTGATAGCTGAGATTGCGCAGATTGAAATTGAATAACGTGTTGTTGCCCAAAGAGAGAGTCCCGTCGTGATAGCGAAGCCTCGACGGCTCAAAAAAATCAATTCGATCTGGCGAGGACGATGCGGCCTGAAAGACATTCAGGATGGTCTTGGCGCTCTCATACATGGCGGTGGTTTTCTCAGCCTGGTTGTAGAACTCCATCAACTCCCGTAGAGGGAACGAAAAGAGCTGTAGAAACTCAATAACGAGGATCCCAACCTGGAGGTAGTTGAACCAAGCCAGAAATGACATGGTCCTGAAATCGGGAGAGTCATTTTCGTCATCCTCGCATTGTGCCTGACAGCTGTTTATATTCTCTCGGGCCAGAGAGCGATGGTCTTCGATGTTTCCTGACTCTTTTCTGTTGGCCCCAGTAGAAGTATCCATCGATATTGGTCCACCTGCAAACTTACAATCCCCCAGCGGGTGTGCCTCGACGCAATTGCACTGGCCTTCCTCAGCTCTCTCGTACTCCCTATGACTTCCGCTGTAACGCTCACATGAAGCAGCATCCACTTGCTGCTCCACGTCCAATGTAAAGTCCTTACCGGGGTACTCTTTTGGAAGTGTACCTGCCTTCGAAAGATCACCTTCGTAAAGTCGGCGCCTTACGAACACACGCTGCCGCACGAGAACGTAGCCATTGATGCCGGCGACAAAGACAAAAATCCCATGCTCCATTAGCTGGTCTCCAAAGTCCCTAACGCCAAGCGCGACCCTCATAACATTTGCAACGACGCTGTCCATCAAGCTATCACCATCTTCAGTATCAAACGTCCATGGAGTCTCGCCGGAAATGCCGTTGTGGGCTCTGAGAATAGCTCCTATGATCAGTGCAGCGCCTGCAAAGATGCAGCCGATAAGGCACCAGCCTACAACAAACTCCCACAACCTTTCCGCAGCCAATTCATCCAGAGGCCGATCGTTCTTTGCTCCACCCATGCTGTCGCCCTCTGATGAGCAATTGACTCTCTGTGCCATATTTGCGCTATGCACTGAGGCGGAGATGGGATCGACTTCTGGACGTTCCATGCGCTGTCTCTGATGTCGCCTCCAGACTTCATCCATGGTTCGTTCCTCACTGTATTCTCCCTTGGCGGCCGCAGACATGTCCTCTTCCTTATCTCCCCCTATCCGAGAGTTGAGGTGCCGCTGTCGCTGTGCCCTCCTTTTCCTAATCTTTTCTCGGCGCCGGCAGGGCCGCAGGCCCTCAGTCAGACATCCTGCCTGAGTAGCCATGGTCTCCGCTAACTGGTCGGCTTCGCTCTGTGCTTTAAGCCATAAAGTCAGTCTCTGAGAAGCAGGAGTTGTGCAGCGGCTGATAAATAGGTATAGGATAAAGGCAGCGAGCAAAAAGAAGACAATAACAAAGAACAGGAGGATTGTTGGCCCCGATGTCTCCATGGTAGCTTGCACGGTCTTTCAGTAGGCGTATTGCTGGATGAAGTAGAGAAGTGAGAACTTGTGAAGGGATGTCGGGATATGGGGTAGGGGATAGAGATATGGGAAAGGAAATATTCTGAACTGCCCTGACCTGCGTTGCGCAAGGGAATGTGCTGCAGAGCAGGAATTCATATCAAGGCTCAAAATCCTCGAAGAAAAAAGCTACTGTTTATTTACGAGATCACTCAAACCGGGACTAGTGTTGCATACTTGTTCAACAATGAATCAGCTTTCAACCCATCCACACCTTCCTGCTCCACTGTCATCAAAACAGAAACATCTCCTGAATCCTTCTCCTGCGTCATCAAGCAGTATCCAGGTGGAAAGATACTGCCACCACCGGGCGTTGAGCAAAAAGGTTTTCCCCAGCCAAAATCCAATTTTGGACCTTGCAAGTCAAATTGACACCAATTCGTCAATATGACATCTGCCGTCCAAGCAATACGACCGGCAGGTGTGGCGTTTTGAGGAGCTTCGAAAAACGAAATCTTGTCGGCAATAGCTTCTGGTGAAAGTTGAATATTTAGGTCGTTTCGAATTGCGAGAGCGACACGAGAAGCTGACTCGCAAGTGAGGGATGTCAGATCGGAGCGAGAAACGGTGGCACTCCAAAGGGCATTGAAGTTTCCAAAGTATCGCCCAGACATGTTTCCTTGAGGAGCTCTGCCTCGACCATCAGCGGCCATCGCAATCCTCTCGGTCTGTGACTCCAAACTAGATCTTCCCTCCAATCTCGCCACAGCTGCATTTTCGCGGGCACGTGTGATGACACCGCAAAGAAGAGCTGCAAGGGCATCACCCGATGAAATCCACAGATCAGACTTGTGTTCTTTGGAAACAGAAGGCGAGAAATCGCTTTTCAATCGTTCCATAGAGCTTTTGGTGAATTTCCATCTTGAAATCCCTGATGATGCCATTAAAAATGCAGGTGGCCCGGTTGCTGGAGTAGGAAGGACCACGAATGGAGGAGGAGGAGGAGGAGGCGTTGGTAGTGTTGATTCTCTGACCAAACCAGAAAAAAACCGACCAGGAGTACGAGACCAATCATCTGGAATTTTTGTAAAGTCGACGGTTTCGCCTCGAGCGAGTTGAGCCCAGAGTTCAAGAAAATCGAGAAAGCCACGCAGATCAGCGACTTGATGGTTTATGGAGGCGGCTACGGCAATGGTTCCGCAGGAAAACTATTTTGACAGAAGAAAAAAAATCATGTTGAGGAAAACCTCGAGTGGCGGTAATAACATGGAGTATATAATAGGATAGAGCATTTTTTTTTACCCTACCTGAGTTACTTTCACCGCAAATATGCTTGATGATGGAGGTAGCATCACGTCAGTTCGAGGAGATAAATCCTCTGAATCGCCAGTATAAGGCGTGTCTTTCATTTCGACCAGAAAAGGTGTACCCAAAGTATTTTCGGCATCCATTGCGATGCATAGCTCGCGCGCTTCATTGGCCTGCACAGTTCCTGCAACTGGTGGATACAACTCGAGTGCCTCTGCAAGAGAAGATTTCAGTTTATCGATGACATCAGAAGTAGCGCTGGTCGGGCGGTGGTAGAATCGGTGATTGTGGATTTGTATGGGAGGACTAAGATCCAGACCATGAAGTGTTATTGTCGATGGTGGAGGTGGGCGATTGTATTTGCCGGTGGGGTGGATGGTGTAAGTCTCGATGACCATTCTTTGTACTATATGAATTGGAAAGTACGAAAAAGATAGACGTCAGCCAAATGCGGTATATTTGAGCACTTCTGTGTGAGGGTGGTAAGTGATGGAGATGCCACTAGACGATCAACTGGGAGGGTGTTACAATACCTTTCTAGGGGAGAGGATTGGCGAATGCTGATTGCGGAAAAGGGGCTGAGAAACTGGGAGTTTAAAAAGGGACTGGAAACTGCGGGAGGAAAACTGCGGATAAATTAACTCTGTCTCGCAACGAGAACCCTCCAAGTCCTTTCTCCAAAAGGTCCAAACATGCGTCCGACGATTCTGTTGTGCTTTCAAGCCTTCTGCCTCCTGGCGCTCCATATGCTTACCGCGATCGCAAGGCGGCTTGGGCGTGATTGATGTTTCTATCCAGACACTAGCCTTCCAACTCAAACACTTGCGCAATATGGTATCTCCCTAGTCTCGGAAGATCGATCCTTCTCACCCTCATGAGAACCTACTCGGAGCTGCCTAACCCCCTGTCGGGCATCATTGCGCCTCTTCAACCTGGCACGCCGATCCGTCAACAGAATAAAGTCCTTGCGGGCACCACTGAAATATTGGTGATATGAACTTCAGTTTATTTATTAGATCTGTATAATGTTAGATGTATATGGGACTCTATTTGATTTCCTCGACAACAGTCTGGTTCTTCTCCTTGAACGAAGACACAACGGCGGTCATGACGGCAACCTTACGAACGTTGTCGATGCTGTTCCAGACGCGATCTTGCTGAATCTTGGAGGCCTTGCGATGGGCAAGTTTGGTGCGGCGAGCATTGGTGGGGACAAATGTGGCAGTCATCTCAAAGGACCAGAGCTTGAAGAGCTGAACCTTGACAACATCCAAAATGATGAAGTAGATGAAAGAGATCAACAAGACAACAATGGCCTGTCCAGCGGGGATCTTTGGGGTCAAACCGCCGAAAATGACCATCAACAGTGCGATGATCTGGGTACCGATAATGACGATGGCAAAGATGGGCGAGGGCAAGTTCTCCCAGAAATAACCAGTAAGGCGGGTTGAGAAGATAACGAAATGAGGGGCGGACGAGATGTGAAGGTACATGACCGACTCCAGCTTGCGATCGTCGTAGTTGGCCTTGTCGTCCAGGGGCTCATAGCCAAAGTGCTTCCAGAAAATGTAAAAGTGGGCAAAGGAAAGGGCAGTCAGGCAGAGACCGAGGACGATCGACATGGTAATAAGCTGACCGATTCTCCACTTGTCGGGACGCTCAGAGATCTGCGCGTTATCGACAGCGATCACCAAGGTGGCCAAGTCGTTCAAGATGCAAATAAGGATGAGCAAGTGAGCGGGCAAGGACCAGTCGTAGGCCATGACAACCACGAAGAAGAACATCAGGAAGTGGACGGTGGACGTGATACGGTAGAGTGCATAGGAACGCATGCGCTGGAAGATGGCACGGGAGGTCATCAAACCGTCAACGATGGTGGACAAACCGGGAGCGAGCAAGACGATATCAGCGGCCGAACGAGCAGCATCAGTGCATCCATGGACAGCAATACCGACATTGGCCTTCTTGAGAGCGGGGGCATCGTTGACACCGTCACCGGTCATACCAACAAGGATTCCGCGCTTCTGGAGAAGTTCGACCACACGGTACTTGTGTTCGGGAATGACTTGGGCAAATCCATCGGCGCGAATGACATGCTCGGTAATCTCTTCCTCGGATTTGTCAGAGTCAACGAGATGGCTAGCGTCAAGCATGACGCGCTGCATGCCGAGACGGTGAGCGACTTCTTTGGCAATGATCAACTGATCACCGGTAATCATCTTGACGGCAACACCCATGTCATTGCATCGGCTGATTGTCTCGGCAGAGTCAGGGCGGGGAGGATCAATCAAAGAGATCATACCAATCAGCTCCCATTGGTCCATGTTTCCCTCAACGGTACGAGCGACACCCAAAGCGCGGAGGCCACGCTTAGCAAGAGAGTTAACGGCACGGACGGCATCATCATCACCTCCAACAAGACGGATGATAACCTGAGGGGCACCCTTGGCGACCTTGAAGGTTGAGTTGGTATCGAGCTTGGTGATCGTGGCCTGGGTAAGCTTGGTGGAGGGGTTGAACGGCAAGAAGGAGGTAACCTTGTAACCGGGCACTTCGTGCTTGTGGGTACGGTTCTTGAGAATCTCGAGCTGTTCCTCAGCAGCAGTACGCACAGCAAACTCAATGGGGTCATTAGCACCAGCCTCAGCAGCAAGGTACGAGTACAGGAGAATGTCCTCTGAGCTGTAGTTGTTGCTGAGATAGGGCTCATCAAAAGTCAATTCGTTCAAGGTCAAAGTTCCGGTCTTGTCAGAGCAAAGAACAGAGACGGAAGCCATCTCCTCGACAGCTGTCAAACGCTTGACAATGACCTTCTTGGCAGCGAGCTGCTTGGCACCGACAGCCATGGTGACGGACATCACGGTGGGCAGACCGACAGGGATAGCAGCAACAGTAAGGACCAAGACCTTGCGGAGGACAGTCAGGAAATCACCCCTGCCGTCAGCGTCGCCATGGAAATGAACGAGCTGATAGATCATGATGATGAGGATGAGGACGACGGTGATGAGAATCAAGAAGTTTCCAATGCGGTTGATAATCTTCTGGAAGTGACCTTCCTCAGTGGTGATTGAGATCAAGTTGGCGGCACGACCAATGAAGGTGTCACCACCAGTCTTGGTGACGACAGCCATCTGCTGGCCCTGTTTGACGATCGACGATGAATAGACAGTCTTGCCCTTGTTCTTCGCAACGGGGAGCGACTCTCCCGTGAGGGCAGACTGATCGATCAAGAGATCACCTTCGGTAGCCTCACCAGTGGCACCAATTCCGAGAAGGCGACCATCGGCAGGGACAATATCACCAAGACGCAAAACAATAATGTCACCAGGCACCAGGGCAGAGACATCCAATTCGACCAGATGGCCATCACGCCAGCAGCGGGTCTTCAGAGCAAGGGTCTGTCTGAGAGCATCCAAGGCAGATTCGGCCTTGGATTCCTCAATGAAACCAATGCACGCGTTGACGAGCAGAAGACCCAAGATAATACCAAAGTCAAGCCAGTCCTTGACGACGGCAGAGATAATACAGGCAACCTCAATCAGGTAGGCGATGGCGCCGGTAAAGTAGCCTAGGAATTTGAGGAAAGGATTGCGCTTGACCTCAGCCAATTCGTTGGGACCGAACTGGGCGAGACGCTCCTCGACTTCGGCGGCGGTCAGACCCTTCCTGGGGTCGGTTTGGAGGAGAGCCTCGAGTTCAGGCGAGATCTCGTCCTTGTGCTCGTGGTGCTCGGCCTCCTCGATCTCGAGGTTGCCCTTGGTAGGGGCGTGGACATCTATGTGACAGGATTGATGTCAGTCACGCAGTCAATAATTGTTCCCCGGTAACCAGAGATAAATTTTTTTAGAGTTCGGTTGTGTCCATTGGTGAGGGCGTAGAGTTGAGATATATTTGGGTATCCCGTTCCTGTAGCTGCGCGAGTGGAACTGACTTGGGGAAGCAGAGCCATGGGGGTGATGGGGGTGGTATGCCGAAAGGGGCAGGTGGCGGGGACAGGGGCGGTAGGGACATAGGCGGTGGGGACAGGGGCGGTGGAGACAGGGGTGGCGGGGACAGGGGTGGATGCAAGTTCTTGCGGACATGTAGACCGACAGGCGATGTGTGAACATGCGTACCTTCAATCTTTTCAGACATGGCTGGCAGGGATCGACGTGTCTCTTCTGAACAAGCTGTTCAAGGCACTGGTGTATCCTTATGGAGACAGGTTGGTCACGAAGAAAAGGGGGAGAGGGTGGGGAAGGGAGAGAGGAGAGAGGAGAGAGGAGGAGAGAGGAGGAGAGAGGAGGAGAGAGGAGGAGAGAAATGAGTGGAGATAGAACGAAACAAGAAAGTGGACTCGAAAGAGGAGCGGGGGAGCAAACAAACAGGCCGGCATTTATTTGAAAACGGGCGAGGGAAGCAGCGCTCTGGATAATCTAAGTATCATGGTATTTGCCTCCCTCTTGTCGATGTTGCAATTGCTCACCCCCCCTTGCTTTGTTTTTACCAGGGAGAGCAAGGTAGAAATAGTGTAGTAATAATCTAAAGCGTGTATTATGATATACAGGCTGTTCTGGTGGGTCAGTTGCGTGTGAGCGATTTCTCAGAGTTCTAGATGGCAACAGCCAGATGGATATACTAACTGTATTTGTTTGGGCTGGGATGGTATATTTTGGTTGGTTGGCAGATGGGCAGGCGGGTGAGCGGGTTAGTTAATCGGCCGAATTGAGTGGAACTCATCCTTGGATACAGTTTCCCAAAGGAAAGTATAAAAAGTATAAGGCGCATAGACTAAATAGTTTATTAGACGTATTCTGTCTGCGCTTCGTACGGTCCTTGCTCCTAATGATCTTTCAGGCATATCCGCTCGTCAGCATCGCTGCACAGAAACAGGTGGCCAGAGGCAACGGGACAAACGTTTCCGATATTTTGACAGTACCGAGCTGTGAGCTAGGAGTCGACATTCATTTGTACAGCGAGAAGGCCCAACGGCCGATTTTTACCGGGGACAGGAGTTCCTTTTGTTTATTTCCAACGAACCTTGTGTGAATCACATCAACATTGTTCGTCCTTGTTCGTGGCGATACCCTACCCGCATATCGCTTGCCAACGCTTTGTCGTGAGATGGAAACGGGGTGATGTGGGATGAAAAGGAATTAAGGCAAAAGTCCGCACGGCTCGCAACGGAAGACGAGGAGATGGAGATGCTTTGGTCATTTGCAATGTGTGTGGCCGTCCTTATCTTCCCTTATTGGTGTGAGGGGCAGCCGGAAAAAGAAAAACAGGAAAGGGTGGGGATACAAATTAAGGCATACAGTGTTGATGTTGTTCCAAAGACTGTTCCATCCAGGATGAACTACGGGTGATGAAACTTCCGCACACCGTCCTGCAGGTATATTTAGAGTACAGTACGTGATAACATCGGTGATGCTATAACGCAGGCCCTGAGTCCATTTGAGCTTTAAAAAAAAAATCAAACTCACACGATTAAGCTTGTTTCTCCGACTATCCCCCTGCTATTTGTCGTGTTTTGTGGCCACGCCGGTAACAAGAGGGACCACAGTGAGGAGCAAGGCTAGAGTTCTCGCCGGCCTGACCTGGAGCCATAACTGCCTCGAGGATTGACAGTGAGACAGTGATTCTATAATTGTGTCCACTGTGATACGATCCTTGCGAAACTAGGAAAAAAAAACGCAAGCTTGGTAAAAAAAATAAACAAACGCAAACTGGCTTTAACATCAAATTCAAAGCCGTTTTTGCTCACAGACAGAGAAGAGATTCCAGAAAGAGAGATCGAATCCAAGGGCCGACAAAAAGAATACCCGGGATATCAGGGCTACGCAGAGTCGCCTGCCGCCTGTGCCTCAAATCTTGTGTGCTGTACCGTGTACCTTTCAGGCACTGAAGCAAGCCATGGGAACCCGACAAGTTGAGAACAAACGACGTACACAAATCATAAATCAACCGCCCCGGCCAGCCCTCGGTAAAAAGTCCTCTCCAAAAAGTGGCTCACGCTCCGACGGCCACCACTGGTTGTGCCGTCGGTAAACTTCGTTTTCGACTCCCAGTCATAGATTCAGGGGACATGCCCCAGAGCGGGCGACAGTTATGAGGGATGATGGCCGTGTGTACGGCGGCGACTATATCTCCCACGCCCCACTTCTCCACAATATAGGCCTGGTTCATTTCAGTTATCATTGGTTCATTTACTCGTGTCGACACTGCAGTCGACAAAGAATCAGACGATTTTCCTTGCTATTGCAGCTTTCTTTTGTCGTTCAAAAGTTCTTATCGTTGATCGCAAATTGGCACGAGATGTTTACTGCACATGAACATGTACAGCAATGAGCGCAAAGTGGATAGAATAATTTAGTTTTTCGATAATTCTGATCACAGCATCAAAATCATCGTCATCTAAATCATCATCATCATCATCATCATCATCTAAATCATCATCATCTAAATCATCTAAATCATCATCGTCATCCAGCTTTCTTGAATACTTGTAACCGCGAGATCAATCTGCGGCTTGCATCGCGCTGCTCTCGGAGCCCATGACTGGGGCGATGGAAATCAAGGTGCTCATAGTCGGAGCAGGTAAACAAAACACTGAAGAACGCAGGAGTGGCGATGAAAGGGAGACATTGTAGCGAGTACGGAACTCAGCAGTTTAAGAACACGTTTGCATACGTAAATAGGCACCGCGGGACTCATGCTGGCACTGCTTCTTGAGCTCTGTGGCATCGAATATGTTCTCTTGGAGAAAAAGCCCGCCTTCCGACCGCCGTCACGAGCATGTGTCCTTGGCGCCATCGTCCTCCCTGTACTGGAGCAGATCGGACTTCTTCCAGAGATTGAAGACATTTCTCTCCCGATCCGCAAGTTCAAAATCAAACGCAAAAATAACATTGACGGATCGGTTGGCGAACTCGACGCGTCTTTTCTTGAGCAGCGGTATGGGTATCCAAGTCTGGTCATGCCACGCCCTGCGCTCTACAATGTGCTCCTCAGAAGAATACCCAAGCACAAAATCATTCTCGGGAAACGGGTTCTTTCAACCTCTCAAAGTGATCACGGCGTACTTGTGCGCTGTGCCGACGGCACCACTTTTTCAGGGGATGTTCTCGTAGGCTCAGATGGTGCCAACAGTTCTGTTCGACAGAATCTCTACCGACAACTCGATAGCACGACCCCATCTCCTCCATCTGCCTTGCTATTGCCTTTGAGTGTCATTGGACAGGCCACTGAGGAGAGAAGCAGAGCTGAGCAGGGCTGGTCTGTGATGGGGATTACCAACCCCCTGGACCAGGAGCGTTATGCAGGATTGGACCAACCGTTTTCCGACTTTATGATAGTGATGGGCCAAAAAAGCAAAGAGTCCGTAAGTAGACCGGCCCCGGGTTTCTTAGATTGCTACCTTTCCAATGGACTGAATGAATCTTGCACTATATTATTGTTTTATTGCACCATCAAACGATTAGCTATGGTGCATGCCCACCGCGAATCGAAGGGTGCTCTGGTCAGTCGCCGCCCCCATTGAGAAGTCTGACAAGGCGCTTTGTGATGTCGGGTTCAATGCGAGTGAACCGGATCAGGAAGCAATTGAAGAGACGTGTGCAAAGTATTATCACTTTGATTGTCCCTACGGCGGAATCATGAAAGATATATTTGACCAAAGTCCGCCCCACCTCAGGTCCAGAGTCCTTGTACAAGAGAAGATCTTTGAAAGATGGTGCGGAGGGAGGACTGTCCTCATAGGGAACGGTACAGTGACCGGACTAACCAGCTAGCTTGTAAAAGTACCATGATCTCGTGTTTTTTAATTTTTATTAATCAACCTTATCAACCTTATCAACCCTATCAATCCTATCAACCCTATCCTTCCGTTGCGCTTCCGTCTAGCATGTCACAAGGTAAAAGTTCGGGAATAGGAGTGAATGAGGAGGAGGTGGTGAAACGTGCCTTAAACTCAATGGAGTGGCTCATGTTTTGCATAGCAATAGCTCATTATATACTTTTATGCCGGATATGCACTCAGTTTCCTCCTTCGGCAGGGCTAATTGATTGCATCAATATGGCAGAAAGCGTCGCTCTTGTCAATCGACTGCACGAGCTTCGGTCTAACAGTCCACTGGAGATTCGAGCCATTTTTGAGCAGTACCAGGAAGAAAGAGAGGTTTACGCACGACGTGCCTTACATCACTCAAAGAAACTATTTTCTTTCTCTTCAGAAAAGGTACGCTATTCTAGAAAGCCGACACCTGAAGGTTCTTTGAAGTATTACTATTGATATATACCATTGAGACGTTGGGCTAACGTGTTGTTGCCATTCGATTTTCACAGGGAATAGTGGCTGGCATTTCTAGAAAAGTCGTCCTCAGCCGATCACCCACCAACCCTTGGATCAAAGAAAACGACTTGATGCATCAGGATCGACCACAGGTCGTCTTTTTGCCAATGGTTCCTCAGAGGGGCGTATTTCTCCGTCAAGATCCGAAGCCTTCTTCAATCCCGATACGCATCCCTAAAAGAAGATCGACGCCGAGTCCCTCGATGGGATACAGACAAGATGTGTAGAAAAAATAGAGGAAAGAATCGGGGATTGTTGGTGACGGTATAGATAGTGTGATGTGGATTGTTTTGCAAAGGCAACATCCCAGCTGCTCATGGAGCAGCTTGAGGACCCGGTGGCCCTGCTAACCTAAAGAGCGCGCGCGCTTTCGGGTCAGTGCGAGGAGCAGAAAGAGACGCGCTGATGATTGGTCCGCAAATACGCATCAAAAAGCATAATGAAGGAATCTCTTTCCCCCTTTTTGGAGTTTTCATTATTATTTATCCCCATTCGCCAAGATGACCCAAGACTTGTGTGCAGCACCGTAGACCCCCCAGGATGCGACGCGGCAGAAGCTTTCCGCGGCACATATTATTGGCAGTTGGGCGAGGAATAATCCCTAAACTGTTGTCTATCATGATCAGTACTTTCAGCAGCAGTAAGAGCAGACCAACGATAATTCGGTTATATATTCATGCAAATTAACACGATGACAGCGCTGACAACATGCAAATAGAAGTAAAGAGCCACACGATCCAGTCCCTCTACAGCACGAAGACGAACAAGGGGGAAAAAAAAGGCAGTGAGGAGAAAGAGGGCGTAACAAGAAGGGCAATATGGAATCATTAGGCGATCCATTAAAAAAGATTCCTGTTCGATCTATCTAACGCTTTGTCGTGCATCACACGCGCCCTCAGACCTCCCATCTCCTCGACCCAGTGGGGCGATGAAGGAAGAATAATTAAAAAACATTGAGCACCAATCAGATCGGACAAGACCGAGCACCACTCAAGGAGCAATAACTATAATCGTAGCCATTTCACTGCAATGCGGGTATGCATGGCTGGATACTGCATATGATACCGCGTGGCACGGTAGCACGAGTAAGCAGGTAACCAGTCCGAGCCACGAGGGAGAGGGCAGACTCGTCACCGAGGGAGGGAAGAAGTCCTGGGGCCTGTGTCTGTTTCAGCGGTGGCGGTGGGTGAGTGGTCCGAGTGGGCTCTGGCGGCGAGCAATTTCGATATGGCTGCGAGCGATTGGTGCCCATCCTTGGGGCAATTAAAAAAAGAAGATCAGCAAACCGCTGCAGTCGTTGCGCTGTCAGAGAGTGGATATGATGCGGACTGGCAGGCACTAGTGCGAAGAGCAGAAACGTGGAGCAGGGCCTCGTACACGCAACACAATTGGCGGCGATAAGAATAGAATCGCCGACCAACCAGACGCAGCGCAACTGCGTGCAATGCCCGAGTGCAGTCGATTGAGTAGTAAACAAAAAAAAGGTCAGTTGGCCAAGGATTAGCATCCAGTACACGGATTGGTACGCTGCTCTCTCGTTGCTCTGTGCTCTGCAGAGCACATATAAACAACCATTGGCCCTCCACCTGCCCTTGTGCGGCCCCCCCTTTGCCTGTCCTAACTTACATCTCTTTTTCCGTTCTTTTCCTCGTCATCCCTCTCTTTCTTTCTTTATCTCCTCCCTCCCCACCGCCCACCGTCCACTCCCATCCCCCCCTTCATCCCTCCCGCTCACTTTCGTTCTCCCAACACAAGCCTGCCCCCCCTCTCCGGCTATCCTTCCCTCTCTCTGTCGTCACACCACCCCTAAACCACATCCTTCTTTCACCTC
>MU617042.1:6769-21429 GCA_025201705.1 Dissophora ornata
AAAAAAAAAAAGGATCGACTGTTAGCTTCTTGAGACTTTCACTGTAAAGTCGACCTGTTGTCTCCGGTGGCAGCTCACCTTCTCCTCCGGCTTTTCGTCCTCATCCATAGCTTCCGTTTCGGCAGTCTTCGCCTTCTTTGCCTTTGCCTGTGCCTTTGCTGTTGTGGAGAGAACAGCGGTGGCAACCTTTTCAACTACAACAGTCGTTGGAGGCTTGGTTGGAGGAATATATGCAAACAAGGACGGCTTGGCGTTCGAGGTAAACTCAATCTCCGGCATGTTGAGGTCTGCGTTAACTCCAATGACGGCGGTTGGAGTGAAGGCCAGGCTGAGGAAATGACTTGCGGGGAACCAATACCAGAACTGCGTGAACAACGCCACACCAACAATCGCAGGCATGTTGGAATGACCTGAGCGAGACTGCAATGAGATCGTGACATTTCGTCCGCCTAAAACCACACAACCAAAGAACCCGTTAGCCAAGGTGACAATCTACCAAAAAAAGGCGTGGGAGGGTAGGAGGGTGGGGAATAGTAATGCGGGCATAGCCTCAACCTCTGACCAAAAGTATTACCTGCGTCGATAATTCCTTGACCAAGGACAGCTCCGAATTTAGCAAGAGCATCCTCGTTTTTTTTCTTGATAATTTCTTCATACATTGTACGGACGGCGGCAGACTTTGGATTCTGGACCTCATTTTGCTGCATAAGGATCATCGCCAAGGAGATGAAGGCTCCTTGTCGCACAAAGTCCACGTTGTCCTTGGTCATGGGCTCCAGCAACTCAATAGCCTCCAAAGAGCCTGTTCCAGCGCAAGAGATTCCAAGGGCCAGACATGCGCCGTATCGCACATGGGGGTTGTAGCTCTCTGAAAGCAGTTGCACAATGCGAGGAACCTGTTTGTATGATCGGAAGAGGATGAATCCGAGGGCCGTGACAGCGGCACGTCGCACATCATCGTTGACATCGCTCACTGCCACGTGGAGAAGGCGGCGGATAGCCTTGTTGCTTCCGGTACCACAGTACGCCATGGCAATAGTATACATGCCTCCGTATCGCATAAGAGGGTCCTTGTCCGCCGCAAGCTTCTCGATAAGAGTGTCGGCGGCATCCTCTTTACCGTACATCACCAAGGAAATGCCCACAGCCAATCCACGGATGATTTTCTCGTGCTGGGTCTCGTGGGCGTACTGCAGCATTTCGTCCAGAGCCTTCTCAGAGGCAGTACCGAGCATCACCATACCCATTGCCAGGCCAGCTCCCTCTCCGCCGATTGCACTGTCACTAAAGAGGACGTTTTTCAGCTCCTCATAAATCTCTGCAAGTCAAAGGATGAGAGTCGCATAGAAGGTTAGCCAATCACAGCATATCCAACCGACGGCCGTGGAGTGAAAAAAAAAGTTGAGGATGCATCGTAAGATTTGATGTTGCAGTTGTACGAACCATCGTTTTCGGTGGCCATTCCTGCAGTTCCAAGACCTAGGCAAGCACCATGCTGTAAAACCTCGATTTGAGTGTTCTTCAGCACACCGCGAAGGTAGTCGAGCACTTCGTCGCCGTGGTTAGCATGGATAAGCCCGAGGGCGAAGAGAGAGCCTCCTTCTGAGTATGGGCTAGCGGTTACGCCATCCTGAGGAAGATATGGTGCCAATAGGGCCAGGCCCTGCGAAAGATGGCCCTTGTGAATCACACCCAGCGCCGCAGTTGCACTGAACTTGGACCAGTTCGTGGCGCGAGAAAGCCATTCAAGATTCTGCCGCAAGAAATCATCACTTGTAGTTCCAGCGTTCATAAAGGCGTTGGCAAACGTCACAGCAGAGTGATAGACCGAGAGGCGAGCGTCCAGTACGGTCTAAAACAGAGCAATAAATATCAGAATCTGTCGACGTTCTTGATCTATTTAAATCAAGGACCTTATCTCACAGGAGAATTTTATCCCTTGGCGTTACCTTTGAGTTTTTCAAGATGAGCATGTCGGTATGATTGTTGCGGCAAAGGAACTCGAGTTGCAGCTTAATGGTCTCTTTTCCAGATAGAATGGATTTCACCTTTTCAAACTTTGGTTGCACAGTGTCTGCAGAGTCGGCTGGAAGCGCGCTTGACACTTTTGTCAGATATTTTTGGGTGGCGTTGTTCTCGAGGTCAAAGGCAAGCTGGTATGCCATCAGCAAATCCGACTACATGATGGAATGTATAGCGTGTTAATATTGTGGGTCGGCATCACTCTCAATGCCTCGTGTGGAATGCGTCGAGCATGAACTGACCTGTACACCCGAGTTAACAAGAGTCTGAAGCAGCTCCGCACTGGCCTGGTGATCACCCAAATGAACGAGGCATTGGTTGATAGCAACATAGTCTGGCACCTCCAACCTGCGGAATTGGTCGACCAGTAGCTGAAGAAGCGTGTTGCGGTATGCTTGGTCCAAAACCACGGTCATGGTCAGCTCGTAAACATACGGGAGAATGATGGACGGTCCACCGGCATTGATGGAATATTTAACAACATCTAGGCGGTGCGCTTCTAAAGCAATACCAATGGCCTAAAAGATATGGCAAAAGTAAAAACGTCAGTCCAGTCCAAAAGACAAGGAAGTCCATTGAAAAACTGACTGGGGATCATTACCTGTTTGTATTCGCCATCCTGGTAGCATCTATCAAACATCTTCTCTACCACGTCCTTAAGACGAGGGTCCATGGCTTCAGCGCTTTCTGAATCCTGTTGCTCCTGAACTCGCAATGAAATGTACTTGTCGATACATTTCGCTAAGGATAAGATGGCGATGTGTTATGATCAATACCTAATGGGTTTCCACTACAAAGTTATCTCCATAAGCCGCCAGATACTTACAGACAATGGTATCAACATATTCTGATTTCAACGAGAGATCGAAGAGGTTTCCAGCTCCAAGTGCAAAGTTGAGAGAGTCATCAAACTCGCCGAGGTGATAGTAGACCTACCATTAAACAGTTGCGTTAGAGGCCATATTCCTACCGCAGCTCTTTCGTGGTTTGAAGCAGAGGGATAAATGAAGACTTACCTTTGAGGCAACCAGTGCTGCCAACTGACGGTCCTTGAACTCATTGTCCTCATACATGATTTCGCTATAGATACAGATGGTCACGTTAACGACAGTCGAGCTGTGATGAGAAGCAGGAACGTTGACAAGAATAACTTGAATCCAAAGCGGCGCAGAAGAAGCAAGAGTTCCATACATTTTCGACACGGCATCCGAAATCTCTGCCCAGAACTGGTCCACAAGACCGTTCAGCTTTTGCAAGGCATAGACTTTGAGATCATCGTCCTGTTCGTCGAGAAGAGCGATAACGCCGGCTACAGTGCACGCAACATGCACGCCCCGAGGCAGAGGATTGAGGTGAAAAGGTTAGTCATATGCGATACATGCAACTGGTAGCCGCAAGTACAGCAGAAAGGAGAAACGGAGCCCTACCAGCAGAGGTTAGTCCAACCATAGTTGCAAACAATAATAGGCCAATGGATGATAGATGTAGATTTCGAATGAAGCAGAAGGTCCTTGTGCTGCTCTGCGGTCGCTGTTGAAAAATAGAGAGCTCAGTTCAAGAGCAAGAAGAGGCTGAACAGAATGAAGGTGGAATGAAGAGAATTGGAGACAAGAGCGATGGGGATGGAATGCGTTCGAATTAAGGAACCCAAGCCCAAGGTGAGTAAACGCGTAAGTCTCTTGTGGCCCCCTCGTTTCCCGTGCACCCGACGCGAAACCAGAAAATAATGACGTCACCGTCATTATTTCCAATCAAGCCACGATTTACTCGTCTGCAGATATTGTCCTCGCCACCAAAACACAGAACATCCTGCCAAGCTTGAACCGTTTTCGTGAGGGCAGATATTGTCCTACTAAGGAGGTCATCAATGCACTTCAATGACACCCACTGTCACCCATTTTGCCTTGGAACTATTCTAAGAGATAACAATTTTCCAGACATGCCAATAAAAGACATTAGTGATTTATTCATGAGCGGGTCGCTCCTGTGACGATGTTCCTCCCAACTAGACTAATGCCGGTGTTCATCCTACAGACCTGCAAAGTGTGGTTGCAGACCAGTGCGACGGGCCACTCGGAACTGTCCGATCCCCTTAGGGCAGCGTGGCCTTTGGCGGCCAAAGCTGGGGCCCATATCTCACACCGGGAGCCGGCCTCCACTTGCTCTGGCTAGAGACAAATATTAGAATGTGCATCATTAACTTGGGCAAAAAAAAAACAAAAAAGTCAAGACCGGGTAGTTGCCTGGAGACACAGGCGACCCCTACTTTGGAAGCAATGAACAACAGAAACGATTAGCTGTTGATAGCTCATCCGGAAAAGATAAGAAGCGAAGAACCTGTCTTCGGCGCTGTTGTTGCTTTTTACCCGTGTCTCCAACAACCTGCCGTGGCAACTGGGATCTCTCTCTGCGTCGGCGCTTCGAAGAATCCTATTTCCCATAGGTCACAGCAGCATAGAGGAGTTATTGTACATTGATAACTAGTAAGGGGAAAAAAGACAGCGAACGTCTTACCTGAAGGAGCCCTTGACGCCAGAGTAAGGAAAGAAGACGAAGGAAGAAAAGTAAGGCAACGTCGCAGAGACGCGTTTTATAGATGTCTAGACTCTTCCGGATTGGTGGATGAGCTTAGCCTATGGCCGTGTGTTTGTTGGTTGCAGGAGGATACATCGGCCATTGTTGTTTATGGAGGACCCATCAGTTCAGATCAAATTGATAATCATTTATTCCTTTCTGCCTGACCATTCGACGCTTTTTCGCTCTCCATCATTGCTATCGAGATTGGTGTCGAGGGCCTAGGGTTACGGCGTTTTCTTGGGGCATGATCTCCTTGTCCTCCAAATGCGAAAAAATTACTTCAACACCCACGATTTCACAGAGCAAACAATTGATAAAAATGAAAAAGGGTTACGACTTTCGTTTGAATTAAGCAGTGAAAAGGGGCGAATGGACAATGAAGTAGAGCCGAGGGGCAGGTAAAAGTTTTTTCAACTCGATCGTCCAGGGATCATGGGTGAACAGCCTCTTTTTCTCGCTTCAGCTGCACAACTGGCGTGTTGGCGAAAACGAGCTCCACATAGTTGCTGGCGCGCACTGCGACCTGCATCGTTGTCGCCTCTTACCAAGACACTCTCCCGCCGCACAAGCTAGGCTAGTTATGTAGTCACTCTCTCCTCGTTTCCATAGATCTGTACCCAGTAACTTAGTATTCCACACGTATTGGGCACATGCCAACATGATGATAAGCAGAACCTCAGCCGACTTGCAAAGTGCACAGTTGTCCTTGATGATTAACATCTTTGGTTCGTTGCCACAACATCCACAACACTTTGATTTTTTATCTACCATGTTCTGGTGTAAACGAAATGAAGGTTTACCAGCCACATCTCAACTCCAAGACGCGACAGTGCCCTTCCACAAAAGGCAACCCCCTTGTCCATTCCACCTTTTTTTTAGCAGAAAGAACTATACAACTGTCGTCTCTCATTCTTTTTCACCACCGAATTCCGAATCAATTCCCCTCAATCTTGTGGCATCATGAGTGCAAGAGCCAATTTCTAACAGGGCCGACACACCATTTGCAAAGCCATTTCAATGCAAGACCCGTGGGAAGGAATTCACGACGCTGTCAAAGCAGAAAAATCACAGCACGGAATACCATTCCCAGGAATATTTTGCTTCATTCACAAACTCTGGGGGTCTTCTGGAATCTGTTAAACTGGCTCGGAAAGACAGTTCTTTTTGTTGTCCACGATGTTCTCGTCATTTCGAGTCAAAGTCGGGCATCCGAAAGCATCTTTCGAGAAGCCTTTGTGATGATGACTGATGATGACTCTGACGACAGTGGAAGCAATAGCGACGACGACGACGACGACGACGACACAAACATTTCTCTAGTTCCAGTGACGAGATCGATCTCACTCCCACCTTTGCCGGTCATGCAAGTATTGCCTCCGAAGCCTGACTATGACGAGACAGTGCCCACGGCATTCCAACAACAACATGCTTCAGAGAAGGACAGTATACGACTGTTGTAATGGGTCAGGATAGCATGAGACCTTTCATGACAAAAGTGCAATGACTCACGACTTGGCCATCAAGAAGGTCTTCACCAGTCAATCCAATGCTACTGCCGTATTGCCGGAGCCCAAGCGGAGAAAACTCGACAATATCAACTATCGGAACTGCTCGCCATCACCAACACCAGGCTTGGAGAATCTAAATACATGAGCTTTCCTGGAGCTTTCAGATCCATGCTGCGAGCTCTTGAAAGAAGACTATGCTTTTCGGCCACATGCAAAATGTGCATGTGCGCGGCTGTTGGGAGGATCGATATTAGCTGACAGAGTCGAATAACATGAAGACTCAAGCTTATTATCCGAAGGCCAGGACCATGTCTGTGTTATCTTCTTTTATTGCCTACTGCGAAAAATCCAATAATAAATTCTGCTCGTGCACAAGACTTGTCTACTGTCTTTTAGAAGTGGAGTTTGGAGTGCAAAGTGAAAGTATGGTCCTGGCCTTCAGATAATAAGCTAGAGTCTTCATGTTATTCGACTCTGCCAGATGCTGTCCTTCAGGTCAGGACCATATATGTGAATCCAGAGCAGAATTATGACAAGACCATCGATGTGAAGTTGGTAGCAGTTGCCGCGTTCAATTGATAGAACTTGTACCGATGACGACCAGTCGCCAACTCGAGCGCCCTGCTTGATTGCAGCTGTGGACCCATGGCGCGTGCCTTTGGTAACTTGACGTCCTTTAGGAAGGCGAGTCGTTTGCTTGTAAGCAATGTGGTTGCTGATCCGATCTGCGCCGACCAGCTGGCTGTGGTCTCGAACGTCGCGTATCAGCGAATGGTAGTTGATCGACGAATCTTTGGTGTGGGTCTGCCGGCGATGGCAGTACCTACCGTATTGTGGATGTAAATCCTGCACAATCAAGTTGAAAAAAAAAATCGATCGCTCGGCAGTCCTTATTCAAATATCCCTTTAAGTCCGCGGCCCCCAAGGGGTGCGAAGCAAGCATATTCCCATCCACATCGTCACAAAATCATCGTTCGCCTAGTCTTTGAGCAAATCCTGGCAAAGTGCAATCGCCCCGATTGGAGGACTAATCATTCGTATTTCGAAATGCAGAACACGATCAACATTGAGCCCTAACTCGTATTTTTTTTTCTTTTTTCATTAACCTGTTGAGATAACCTGGGCCTGTTAAATTTTTTTCATCTGACAGGTGAAAGGTATGTGTCGGCGATTGATGATATTTGATACCTTATCCAACCAAGGTGAAATGTCTGAAGGGAATCGGATTACGAGAATGAAATAAGATTTTTATTCATTCTGGTGTGTGGTTGGCTTTCATCTGCCTGAACTACAAATCAAGGTGTCTTGTCACTTCGTCTTGGCGAGAATCGCACCTATCCATCCAAGCCCAAACGTTGAGAGGATCCAGCATAATCGACGGCAACGGAGCTCTGGCGCTGTCTGAAGCGCTCAAGACCTACTCAAGTCTGACCACTTCAGTCTTGAGGGGCAACAGGATAGAGGACAACGGAACTCTTGTGCTGTTTGAAGTACTCTAGACTAACTCGACTCTGGTCACTTTAAGCTTGGAGCGTAATTCGATCTTTAAAATGTCAAACGACGACCGTTTGATGGAGCATGCAAAAATCTAAGGCTATCATCCGTGCTAGAACGCGACGATTACCGCCTTTTCTGATTTTTAGTTGAATACGAATAGATCTTCGAATCCTGAATCATTCCACGTAGGGTCGATCTCGTAGAGCGGAAAGACTGATTAAGCCCAATGCAAATAAGATGCCCGTGGGCGTGTCATAATCAGTGTAGAGACAAGAAGCGCAAAACAAGAAAACGAAAGTATTGTCTGGGTTCGTAATGATGGGTACTCCATATTGGGCAGAGTACAAGAAATGACGAGAGAAATGGCAATGGAAATCGTTGCCTGTTGAGAATAGAACACCCCGGCATGGGATTGTTTGCGGGAATCTTTGCATGAGTGATCGCCTCAGCGGCCTTGGTCATTGCAGCTTCGGACACCAACTCCGTCGCATTCGTTCTTTTCATTTTCATGTTGTCTATCTGTTTAGCGTTTTTGTTTTCACAGATTCCAATAATTCTTGGCTGATAGTCATTTCGCTATTTCCACAAAATATCGATGACTTCTGCACGACCCAAAAAATGTTCGAATGGACGCTACTAAAAACCATGCTGCTTGAAGAAATTCTAGAAAATAATTGAAATGTTGTCAGACATAAACAATCACCATCTGCCTTGGTTCCGCAGATCATTGTCATCTTCATGAACTTACATAGATCGAATCATCAATAAACTTGACGTCTTCCTCGCTATCACCAGGTCCTCCTGCCCAGTGACCCCAGATGCTCTCAATCACCTTCAATTCGCCGTTCTCGCCCATGTAGTCTTTCTCAATCTGACTATCCTCAGGTGGGAAATAAAGGTCGGTTCTACAAGGCATAATCAAGGTTTTCGCCTGGATACCCCCCAATGCTCTAGCAAAAGCATCTTCATCCTTCACCGAGCCAGCGCCTGGCTTACCAAGGCCACGATCAGGGAGACGACCATCTGCTTCCGAGAGGTGAGATTCACCAGCGTAGAGGGGTTGAGCGGAGATATCGCCATGCTGCCAAGTCCAGAGCATGTGAAGCATATTATTGGCGTCCTTGCTCGTTGACCATTTCTCCCAGAACTGGACCATGATATTCTCGGCACCCTGGATGCCATAGTATTTTTCAAACCCTTTCTCACGGTAAAACGCCTGGCTGAAACCCCAGCCAGCGTAAACTCTACCCAAAGTCTTGAGTCCTACGATGGGTTGTTGGCCCTTTTCTTCCATATATCGACCTTGGCAGTATCCCTCCGTGTCGGCGAGAATGGCACCTTTGACGGCCTCGAGAAAGACCCAGTTGTGAAACGAAGTTCGAGCCGAACCGCAGAAGGGAATCGCAAGTTTCACCATGCCAGGGAACTGAGATGCCCACTGGAAAGATTGTCCAGCCCCCATGCTCCATCCCAAAACAGCAATCTGGTCTGTGATCCCTAGGCCTTGGGTCAAAAGCTGGTGTTGAGCCTTGACATTATCGTAAAATGTCGTCTTTGGCATATGGACTCCACCTTTAGGGCCAGAAGTGTTGGAAGGTGATGTGGATTCACCGTTTCCAAAGAGGGCAGGCACGACTATGAAGTACCTTTCGGGGTCAAGTGCTCGGCGAGGATGTCCTGGAGTAGAGATGAGCCATTCGTTTCCCTCAACGATTGTGCCAGAATACCAAGTTGGATAGAGGACGCAGGGGTTCGTAGGAGAGCCATAGGTCCGATAGGCAATGTAGGCGGAGGGCAGAATCTCGCCAGACTGGAGCTCGAAGTCGCCCAACTGATAGAGCTTGATAGCAGTGTGGGAATGTGGGGTCATGTTTGAAGATGAATGATAAGATGGAGAGTGTAAAGAAAAGGTGGAGACAAGGAATAAGAAGAAGAAAGAAAGGAAAGGAAGTATGAATTAACCTGAAAATGATGTGATGGGAATTTTTCATCCTTGCAGGAAAACAAGCATTTGGATGCAGCCGTTTTGAACGGGTCAGCCGATCAATAAACCCCTTAAACAATAATAAGACGCGTCTTGCCCCTGAACTTAACCTTGAGCTAAACGAAGTGCTGTGCAACAGTGACGGACCCCTCCATGACGCCGCCGCGCAAGAAAATCACTCTGGACACGGCCACATCCAAGAATAAACCATTCTCCCAGGACCCTGCCTCCACAGTCGAGAAACATGGAAGTAGTGTAAACGGGAAAAGGTTTTGGAGAGCGACAATTCCACACTCTGCTCGGACAATGTGGTGGAGAGCCATCCACAGCAAGCTGGCAACAGCAGAAGTGATGCACATCAAATGGCAACGCGCTCCCAGTGCTGCTTGCTGTCAATGCGGTTGGGCAACGGAAGATATGGCCCCCAAGGAATATGGCAAATGCATTACGCCTTCGCCCTTGACGGCCGCACCATTCCAATCGATAAAATGACCCAATCCCTGCAGAGGATGGATCTCCGTGCCAACACACGACTGAAAAAAAACACTCCCCCCCGCAAGACACACGACATTTTTTCCGTGACCGCGATTTTTTTTTTGTCCAACCCTGTCCAACCCTGTCCAAACCAGCGCTGGTGATTTTTTTTTTTGTTGTCCAACCCTGTCCAACCCACCGCTGGCGATTTTTCATTTTTTTGTCCAACCCTGTCCAACCCACCGCTGGTGATTTTTTTTGTTGTCCAACCCTGTCCAAACCACCGCTGGCGATTTTTATTTTTTTGTCCAACCCTGTCCAACTCACCGCTGGTGATTTTATTTTGTTGTCCATTTTTATTTTGTTGTCCAACCCTGTCCAAACCACCGCTGGTGGGGGTTTTTTTTGGTGTCCGATGTGCATGAGGGGAAAAGGAGAAGGCGGCCATTCTATCGTCATGGCAGGTCAATACCCAGGGCAAGGACAACTCATGGATTCCTGTGGATTTGTTCATTGTAATCTTCCGGCATAGACAATTCACGCCGGAAACGGAAGCAACATGTCCTGGGAAGTACTAGCCGACTCGGTATCAACAAACATCCGTCTGTTTGCAAGGACCTGATGTTATAAAATAATCAAGTCGCTCGAGAATTACAGGATTCTCGGCCACGCTTCTCGCGAGAGATCTGGTCACGAAAGGGTTCATTGATGATGACAGGACGACTCGAGATATTTGCCCAGTGCATACAAGACAAGGGGAATGGCGAGGAGACCGACGCTGTCGTTGAGAGCCTTGAGCTTGAAGGAAGCCAGGTGTAGCATTTTATTTCTTCAAATGTGTTCAAGACCTAAACTGTTCTTCACTTGAAGTCAGACCAACCACGACAGGCGCGGTTCCTGAAGGGATGGGTGAGACTGATGGAGGGGTTGAATCGGAGGGGTCATGGTTGGGAAGACAGCCGTATCCGAAATCGCTGCTGTAGTCTGCCAAGCCGGCAAGGTCGATAAGTTCGTTGAGGAAGGATAACATTGTCGAGAGAAAGATAGTGTGATAGCGTGGGAAAAGAAAAAAGGAGACGCGAATACGGAGTTTACAAACTGGCGGCAATAAAGTCAAATGAGTACACCGGGGGTCGCCGCTAAAGCAAACAATTTTCTGTTGCACGTCCTTGTAGGTTATTTTTTACTTTTTTCTCTTTGAGCTGTTGTTTTTCATTTTCACCGTGACCATTGCCACCACCCACATCCTTTTTTTCTTTTTTCCGATTTGATGACAATAGGAGAGCGACTGGAATCTGGAGTTGGGGAGGGGTCATTGCCAGGAGGTGATTCATCATTGCCCTGAACAGGGACAGCGACATTGGATCTTGGCCGGTTTTCTCAGCAAGTCAAAAGGACGCGGGTATATGCCCATCAAGAACAAGCGCCGGACTTGTCGGAGGGGGCCTATGTTCCTCACTGTGACACAACAGTCCTTGCGAGGCAGAGGATCAGGGGCGTTTATTTTCCAGCTCAGATCCCACATCTTTTGTATCGAGAGACTGGTCATACTTGCGGAGACACAAACGACAGTCGAAGTCTCTCGCATCCGAACTATCGGCGAATTTGGTGTTGGTTCCTGTGTAAGGCGTATTCTAGTAGAATGTGTTAGGGTCGACGATAGTTGGGTCCTCGAGGTCAGTGATGTTGCCTAGTAAGCTCATGGAGTGGATAGGGTTACAGCTGCTGGTCGGGGAAAAAGTGTTGTTGTCGCTGAATTTTATCTTTCTGTCTTTGGATCTTATGATTTTTCCATTGCTTAGTGCATTGGGTCGGGCTCGGCATCTTGGTGGTTGAAGTCCTTGGTCCCTGTATTGTTGGTCCAGGAAGATAATGAATAATCTTCATCATTATTGTGTTGCATCTTCAAACGGATTAAACTTGACGTCAAAAAAAATCTTGACTGTCTCTCACGCCACTCAAGTGACATCAACAAAACGAAATCAGTGATGCACAGTGTATCATGACCTACACTGGGTGCCGCAGCAATTTGACTACTGCCAAGGCTTGGTACCAGCGCGAGATTAGTAAGCGTCAAGACTATTTCGTCGCGCCCTCGCCCCATTTCATATCCACCGCGCCTCAAACAACCCACCTTGCAGTCACAGAAAATTAACAACGAGCGCTGCGGCAAACATCAAATATCCCTCATTGACATCTGTGACCCCACACTTGGTAGCCACGCCTCCCTCACTGTAGATCACGCATGTAAATACCCTTACTGTCCTGTACAATGAACGACATTCGTTCCTGCCTATCCTTAGATCCTTGTCTGCACCACTGTCTCTCTTGATGCCCTCTGTTACTGTAACACAGTCCATAATTATAGTATATATAGTCAGGAAGCAAGGAAGAGCCGGCAGGAAAGCCTTTGGTGGATGGGTTGTTCAAGACGGGGGGAGATGCCTTGAAGGTGCTGACTGTTGAAAGCTATTCAAGAGATGCTCTGGTTGACCCACACCATGAGAAGATAACAGCATGGCCTACGTCATGCCCGTCAGCAGGCGCGAGAACCCAATATCCAGGGCATGTCAAGATACTAATCCGACGTGATGAAAGGATCAGCAAACTCATTATCGGAACTAAGCATCACAATTACTTGGTTACCTGCGCCAGAAAGAAGGACGGTTGCCTCGTCGGTCCAAACGCTTCTGCTAAGCCGTCGATAACTAAAGAGACAAAAACATATATCTCGAACGATAAAGACGATTGCGGACCACTAGAGGGACTAGAGGCACAAGCACAAGTGTGCTCAAAATTCACAGATCGGCGTACTTATATCGCGCGTAGAACAGCGTCAGGACGATGCAGCGCAATCGCGTTCTTGCTAGTGACAATATTCACCTTGGCACAATACGAGGTCCGACAGGCAACAGTTTTCGCGAGACTTTATGAAAGATCGAAGGACAGCGAGTTCCAACTCTGGAAGACTGACGTCGCTTACACCAAAGACGATAATGCAGGCCCGGGAAAATAGTGCGGCGTATTTACGGGCTTTTCGGCAAGCAGGAATCCATCACAGCGGAGGACAACAAAGACCTACAAGCGCTGCTTTCAGAATTAGCAAATGATTTGTCGTCCAAAATCTCGCATTTAAATGAAACAGTCGTCCGAGAAGCCCTGATCATGGAAGGGAATTCCTGTAGATTTCGAATGAGTCATGGTTGTGTTGACCCAGCTGGAATGCTTCAACCTGTTCCCATATTGCGATAGCGTAGGTGCGTTATCGCCACAAACATTGTCGTGCACTTAACTTATCGCCTAGAGAATTCGATGCTGGTCTGTTTTTGTCGATATATTAACTAAACAAGGTCATTTTCTAGCTAGTGAAGACAAAGACACGGCACACGGCATCGGATAGATCCGAAATATTCTTCACTAATATTTTCCGATTACACGGCATGCCCTCTGTCATAGCCTAGGATCGATATAGCAAGATCACCAGCAACTTTTAGCAGGAATTCCATCGACTCGTGCGCGTAAAGCTTACCATGTTTACGATCCTCCACCCTCAAACAAATGGTCGGACAGAAAAAGTCAACAAAACATTGGAATCTATCCTTGCAGCATCTGTCAACAAACAAATCAATTAAGGTCTCCTGGTATTCGCCTCCGAATTCGCCTCCAATGACTCGAATAACACTTCCACTTGGGTCTCCCTTTCTTTTTGAAATATAGACTCCACCCGTGCGATTCAACCGCCATTTCTGAACACAATAGTAGTCCTAACAAAAGAGCATCCACTTCATAGAATCTAAAAGCTCGACACTTCATGCAGGAAATGGAAACATCCTAAACCGGGCAAAGGAGAAAACTCTGCGAGAGTAGACAGGACAGAGCGATAGATAAACGAGCCTCTGCCACTATAGAACGAGCGAGGCGAAGGAAACATCAAGAATATAGATTAATATATTTATTAAAGAAATCAAACTAATTTTATGTCCCATGTGTTGCAGGTTATAAAGAACAAAAGATCAATGTCCACCTCCTTCCGGATCATGGATCTTGCACAGTGTGAAATGGATATCCCAAAGGACATCCGCTCTTCCCTGAGATGCCAAAATTGAAGACACATCACTTGGCATGGTGAGATTGGTTGAACACACGGTAGCGCATCTGTACACAAATTTTCAAAACGAGTGGTATCATTCTATTGAAGTACTTGAGGTAGCAGACCATTTCACATTAAGAGATTCGCTGTGCACTACACTACCAAATTTCAAGTCAAACGCCTGAGTTTGACATCACAGCTTCTCCTCATCGCAGCGCATACTTTCACAAACTCCCAAATCGATTGGCACCGTGCTGATGGAGTACTTGAGGTAGCGAACCATTTCATAGTAAGAGGTCCGCTGCTCACCACACCACCTAATATCAAGATAGACGCCTGAGTTTGAAATGACAGCTTGTCCTCACCACGGCGCATACTTTCTCAAATTCCCAAATGGATTGGCACCGTGCTGCTGGAGTACTTGAGGTAGCGGACCATTTCATAGTAAATGGTCCGCTGTACACTACACTACCAAATATTTAGATAGATGCCTGAGTTTAATATCACA
>MU617043.1:0-25698 GCA_025201705.1 Dissophora ornata
TTTGTTTCTGTCATTACCCAGAACGCAGAAAGAGACATCAAAAAAACAAAACCTTGAGCAACCCAGCCGCCGCTCTCTTGTCAGCTGCCAACCTCAGCTCCCTTTCAGCCAACGCTGTCGACAGCCTGACCCAACACCGTCAAGGCGTGACCCTGTACCTGAACGAGCGACTCGCCAGTCTCGCCACATTGCACAAGGACCAGTACGAGACCAGGATAGCCCGTGAGATGGAGAAGCGTGAGAGCTCGCTCTTTAAAACCTTGGCCAAGCCTGGCAAACCCGGCGTGCTGAATAGTACAACTCTCAGCAGTAGTAGTAGCAGCAGCAGCAACAATGGAATGGGACCTGGAGGAGTGTTGTCGCAGCGTAGAAATGAAAGCGGCATAGGTACCTCACCACCATCGTCCTATGGCTCGGCTGCCACCACAGGAGTTTCGTCCGCACAGTACTATCATCAACAACACCAACAACCAGGAGGGTCAGGATTCGTGGACGAGGAGCAGGATTTTGAAAAGAGTCTGAGCGCAGAGCAGAGGCAGATGCTTCAGATGGAGAACGAGAATATTGTTCAGAAGCTTGAGACTGAGCTGAAACAAGTCAGGTATTTTTTTTTTTTAAAAAAAAAAGAACGGGTTCCTCTCTCTCCCCAATGCTTGATGTTTTGTGGACACCTAATTTTTTTTCCCCCCATCTTCTTTTTTTCTCCGTTTTGCAGGCAACTAGAGTCGTCCATGATGGAACTCTCGTCGCTCCACTCAACAATCCAGGAACATCTCGAGGCCCAGACGCTTCAGACGGACCGCCTACACGAAGAGGCTCTGACCGCGATCAATAACATCGATGCTGGAAACGACCAGCTTATCAAGGCAGGAAAGCACAATAAGACGACCCGCAAGTGGATTCTCTTTTTCTTAATCCTGGCCAGGTAAAAAAAAAAAAAAAAAAAAAAAAAAAAAAAAAAAAAAAAGGCATATCCGTTGTTATTCCCAGCTTTGTAACTGACAATGACTACTGTATTTTCTTATTCTGCATGAATAGCTTTGTGCTGCTCTTCCTCGACTGGTACGATTAAACAAACAGCAGACACCAGATAAAACAAGACTTTCGCACTACACTCTGAATAAAAAACAGCGAGCATGCCATCATTCCTAGCCCAAAAGATGGTGTCTATATATTTCAGTGATAAAATTACAAGAGAACGACAGGTCTACGGCAGTTGAGGTATATATAGTACATATAGCATTGTAAGTGGAGGCAAATAAGGCTGTGAACGTGTCTACTCCGTTGGCTCGTATCCATGAACACGCACACGGTACACACAGGTGTAGTTGGGATGTCCCCAGTTGGACTTGAACCTCAGTGCAACTCCCATAGAGGGCACAGTCTGTTTTGACAATGGGATCGAGAACGTCTGTCTCGTCTTCTTATCCGCACTGGCATCATACTGAACAGTTGTCAGCAATGTCGCTCCATGCCACGGAATACCCTCGCGCCACCAAGTATTTGGCTTGGCATTCGAATCAACTGGCTTTGATTGCTCCTCTTTTGCCTCTTGTTCGCTCGAGCCGGGTCCTGTCTGTGAAGTGCTCTCTGAATGTGCTGGCTGCTCCGATCTCGGTGCTCTGTCCTCATCTCCCCTCAGTCCCCAAATCTCAACCTCCCTGGGCGCGCTATTCATATCCAACACAACGCTCGGATCCGCATGCTCAATCGTCACCTCCGATACTATAATCCGTCTCGCCAGACGGATTCCCAGCTGCCCATCTTGGCCATCCATAGCCCAGCACTCTCCCGAATGCATATCGGGCTGAATTGCCTTATCGGCGGACTTCTCTCTTCGAGGCGACGGCACAATGTATTGTAGGCCAATTCGGCCCCAGAACGTCGGATTGACTACATGGTGGTAGCTTGGTGAGGTCAGGCGAGGGATGATCCGACCACCTGCCGAAAACAGCGCGTAATCAGGCTTTGCCATCGCGTCTGCAGAGTACTTTTCCAGTGCCTCGTCAATCAACCCCAAAATCAGATCCTGCTCAACCTCGGTCAGCTCCCGTCCGGCGACATTGTTGTTACTTTTGTAGCCAGACCGACCAGGCGCGGTTCTGCCCTGAAGCTTTCCCTGCTTTTCCAGCAGCGCCATGACGTTCCTCTCCAATCCTTGCCAGATCGCATTAGCCTCTGTCCTGACAAGACTTAGGAACACGCTCCTGGACACCTTGGACATACGGCCCTCAACAAAATCTGACATCGCGCGCTCATTCTCTCTCAAAAAGTCATCCCAGCTGACAATACCCTTTCCATTCTTGCTTCCTTTCGTCTTGGATGATCCCCAACCCCATCCTCCTGGTTGCAATACCTCGTCTTGCTCCTCTGGATCCAAACCCAGCTTCTCGAATTTCTCCTTAATTGACGTCTCCATCTGCTCGGGCGTCAAGAAAAGGCCTCTAGCTGTCTCCCAAAAATCTCCTGGGATCGACAGTTTTCCTGTCTTTGGGTCCCTGGAAACCACAAGGTGCCTGGGAATCTCATCTCGGATCAGCTCCAGAACAGTCTGCTCAATCCATCGACCATCCTTGACATACTCTCTGAGCGAGTGAACCTCATTCGAAACTCTGTTCAGTTTATGTTCCACGCCAGAGATCCAGACTGACATGCCGTCCATTTTGATCTGAAGTTCCTTGCTCAGCTCCTCGTCAGCATGCCCCAAATCTACAAGGACCTTTTGGATCCACTCGATTCTGGACTCGAGCTCCTCTAATGACTGAATATCGGCTGTCGGGATCTGGATCTTGTTTGTGTCCTTCTTCGACTTTTTGCTACCGGTGCCAGAGGGGATCCAGTGGCTCATGGTGGGAAGTTGCGGAATCCACTTGGTTAGCCAGCCGGCGCTTCTAGAGCCATCGCCTCGATATTGACTGTTGTTAGCAGATGATCCCCATCCCAGCTTGTCCCATGTGTTAGAGATGATGCCCTTAAAGAACACATTTTGGTTGGGATTCCGGACTGCAACCGTGGCATTTTCGCAATTGCCATCCTTCCACTGGACGTCTGATGATCCATCGTATCCAAGGATATACCGCCCTCCAACTGCAAAGCAGAGCACGGCGACTCCGATGAGCGTTCCAGGACTTAAAAGGCCAGATGCAACTCCAGCGTGGACCCAAGACTGTGCATTGATCCAGTTAGCAACTGAAGAAGGGGCCGTTGTACTGTGAACCACTTGAGGACTCAGAGTACGGCGCAGGGTTGGAGTAGCAGTTCGGTGGAGGGTTGGCGGTGTCTTTGTTCGAAGAAGCACCGGAGGGGTTGCTGTGCGACGCAAGGCAGGGGGTGTTGTAGGACGATGAAGTGCTGGGGGTGTTGTAGTGCGGTGCAGAGCTGGGGGTGTCGTATTTCGGTGTAGAGCTGGCGGAGTCGAAGGGCGGTGCAGACTCAGAGGGGTCGGCGTACGGTGCAGGACTGGTGGGGTCGCAGTGCGACGAAGAGTAGGGGGCGTCACCGTCCGATTCAATGCAGGCGCAACACTGGCCTCGTTCAATCTTGACTTGATAGAGCGAAGCTGAGCTCTAGGGGACCCTCTGCGCGCCCGAGCACTACTAAGCACTCTATCGAAATCACTTTCCGAGAGGTCCTCCTCTTCTTCCAGAAAATCAGTGTTTTGTTGCTTTTGTGGAGTGCCCCATCCATAATCATCGCGCTGTTTCCTCAGAAAGTTCGTCAACTGCTTGATAAAGCCTAGCTGCTTCCGCTCCCGCTTCCGCTCTTCAGCTTCCCACTCCATCTGCTTGGCCCTAGCCTCTTCGTCCACATAAACCTCGGTCGCATCGTCATCATCAATGTCGGGGTCTTCATAGACATTGCCACGTAGACGTTCATCAGGGTGACCATGGTATTCTTGAGTGCCAACATCCAACGAGCCATTTTCACTACCATCGCTCTCATAGTCAGCGTGACCTTCTGGGTACCCATGGAGAGATGGATAGTGTGACTTGGAGAGTCTATCGTCACTGTGCGGGGAAGGCGGTGCTTTCGTTGCATCGTGTCCCATGTCATCCTCATCAAACCCCTCTAGACTGTCGACATCGTCGTCGTCGTCCTGCGCATCCAAATAGCTTTCCGCACCTTGAGCAGTAACAGCAGGCAGAGAAAAAGAAGGTCGTGGGTGAGCTGCGCGGCCCACATGATCGAACTTCTTCAATAGGGGCAAAGCAGTATCATGGGGTCAAGGAAGTTCTATCAATACTGCTTTCTCTTTCGCTTTACCTCGCGGGGTCTCGAAAAGATTGCTGTTGTAAGCTTCTCTCCCTCCTTCGTAACTGTGTTTGTCATCGACGTATCTTGAGGCTTCTTCACCTCGATGCAAATGTCGATTTGGAGATTCCAATAAATAAGGGGACACGGTTGGCATATGATTGCTGTAATTATTGTTGATATTAGCATGGACAATTCCGTTGCCGTTGGAGCTTGCATTAGGATAGAACCCAGGAAGGTTATTCGTAGTTTTAGAACGCCGGGGTGTCTTGGGACCTTCAACAGTCGCGCCCACGACTCTTGGAAGAAGCAGGTGGTCGACAGAAGTGGTCAAACGGGGCGTTCCGGGTGCAGACCGACGCCGGGACTAAAAAAAGAAAAAAAAAGGATACCGAGCGACATGCAGACGACATTAATATTTTTTTTGCCCATGTCCTACTGGTATGTACTTTTCTGAACAACCCCACAAACAAGACCCCCTCGTTTGATTGTCTACTGGAATGGATCAACGATGGCTTTGTTTTCTGCAGCACATCCATCATCGTTGTTTTGACGCGTTGTGGCCAATCAATTTAGAAAATAAAAATATACATGAAAAGCAACCGTTGTCTGTCAAAGAATCAACGCGGAGAGGGTGAGGGTGAGGGTGAGGGTGAGGAGGAGTGCCTACCGGAGAGAGAAGGGGGTCGCTCCTGCTCCCGTCGTGATAGTCGTGGTATGGACCCTTGATCGGGGTCATTGGCGACATGTGTTTTAGCATGGTGGCCATCCAGGCAGAGTCAGAAATACGCGTAAAAATAGATAGACAATGGTGGCGATGTCTGACAGCGAGTCGGGGTATAGTGTACGATGTGCAATTTGATGGAAAGGTAAAAGAGAAGGAGGCGAGGAAGGGTGTCTGCTCTCTGCGTTGCTCTGTGCTGCTCTCGTCCGTGCCGACCCAAATCTCCTGACGCGACTGCGAATCAGAAATTTTCTTCGCGCGCCGGTCCCCCTCACCTTTACTTTCTCTGCCTCAATCAACCTCACCATCGCCATCCATAACACACACCATGAAGACCAGAAACCGCACCGCCAACAGCGGCGAGGACAGTGACAAGGATGTCGGCTACCGCTCTCCTACCCCCGACAACGAGGAGGACCCGTCCTCCGACATGAACAACGACGGCCTCACCGAATAGTAAGGGGAAAAAAGATTTTTTTTGGTGGCGTAGCATGCCAAAAGCTTATGGCGCTGGAGCAAGAAGCCTGATCAGACCATGGTGCCTCGGCTCCCATTGCTCGGAATGATTTAGTGAGAGACAGCGTCTCGAAAATATCAGGAGAAACCAGAAGGCCATGGAAATGTTCAACCTCCCACAAGCTGTCTCTGCTGTGGCGGCCTCGTCTCGTTCACATGCCGATCGAAATAAACGATCTGCCCCTACACATGGAGTCAAGCGGGAGAAGAAGGCCAAGGTGACCGAGAACCTGCCTAGGAGGTCATCCAACCGCTTGGCAAAGATCGAGGTAATAATGATAAAGCGCTGACAATCAACTACATCGCACTACCAGGGGTGCATGTGTGCACCACTTGTCTGCATGAGACATTGTCATGTATTAAGAAGCAAACAACTGTTCTTTCTTATGAAAAAAATTAGCCGGATGGTCCAGCAGCAGCCAAGAAACTTGAAGAGTACAAGGAGTCAGCCAGCTCCATGCACTATCTGAAGAGTGCGCGTCGCGCCGGAATCTTGTCACTATCGGATGTAAGCACTGGACATGGAGATGGGGCAAAATTCGCAAAGCTCATGGAGGAAATGGCGACATACGTTCCCGAAAAGGCGAGGGTGAAAGATCTGGAGGATGAGAGTGATGGAGAGGACGGACCAGCGGTGGTCAAAAAGGAGGAGGCGGCGGATGAAAGCAACAAGGACGTCAAGAAGGAAGAGAAAGACAGCGATAAGGCTGTCAAGAAAGAAGATGAGGAAGGAGAGGACTCGAAGACTGGTATCAAAAAGTATTTCAAGCCAGCCAGGCGTGGCGCTGCCGCTGCCGCTGCCGCTGCCGCTGCGGATACTGCCAAGGCTAGTCATCCGACAACCTTTTCGTCTGTTAAATCAAGCAAGGAGCCTTCGTTGAGAAGAAAGGTTCAGGCACTAAAGATCAAAGGACCCTGGCCTACTCTCAAGGTCTGCCAGGGCCGCATTTATTGCATGGCAATCCATGCGAACAAGGACAAGGTTCTGGTCTGTGGAGGCGATGTCGACGGCAACCTAGGGTTCTGGGATCTGGACGAATCACTTGCAGAGGACCATGAACCAGATTACGATGAAGAACCCAACATTTACTCGTACAAAGCCCACACTCGTACTCTGTCTAGCATGCAATATTCCCCCACGGATACCACCAAGCTCTTTACGACGTCATACGATGGATCTGTTCGCTACTTGGACTTGGTGAAGCAAAAGTTTATGGAATCGTATGTGGTCTCCAATGATGTATCAGATCACCTAGGATCAGTTTCAATCGACTCGACAGGGAACCAGCTGTGGTTTGCAGACAACGATGGTGCGGTCACTCTCAAGGACGTGCGCACGCCAAAGGACGAGATGGTGTATCGCAAGGTGCTTCACGAAAAGAAAGTTGGTTGCGTGAACGTAAATCCGAAATACAGCCACTTGATTGCTACGTCGTCTTTGGATAGGACCATGAAGATCTGGGATATCAGGACCTTTGGCAAGTACAAGGAAGACGAGCCCATTCCAGAACTCGCCGAGTTCCCGCATAGGCTGAGCGTCACTAGCGCAATGTGGAGTCCAGATGGTAAACTAGAAACCGCGATTCTTTGAATGATTGTATTGCCGTTTGCTCGGGTTCTTTTTTTTTAAGCGCTGAATATTCAATCGCACCATTTTAGGAATGAGTATTGCAAGCACATCGTATGACGACAACGTCCGCGTTTTCAACAATTTCAACCCGGCGTTGCCAGATATCAAAGAAATTCCTGAGCCGGTTCGGATCCACCACAACAACCAAAGCGGACGATGGGTGACAATGCTCCGAGCCGTGTGGTCGCATCAGTTCAACTGGTTCTGCATAGGAAACATGAACAAGTCTGTCGATATTTACTCGAGAGGCACAGGTGATTTGATGGCAAACTTGAGGGATGCGCAGGTGCTGACTACTGTTCCTGCAGTGAACACTTGGCACCCGAATCGCGTACTGCTCGCGAGCGGTATGGCGAATGGCAAGATGGTTGTCTGGCGGTAGAAAAGTAGAGAAGATGTACCGATATGTTTTGATTAAAGAAGCGACAGCAGAATTTGCCCCGCTTGCACTATTAATATGCGGATCTGAAAACAAAAATTTCGGAAGTGGGCGTAAAAAGTGACACTTGGGATTGAGATATCTGGCTGGTCTACAGATGCGCTGGAAGGAATCACTCTTTCCCTCGGTAAATCGAGAAAGGCGTTGAGCGATTCTAGATGGCAGACAGAGAGAGCCGTATACATGTTATACGTATTAACATGTAATTGCTTTTCCGTATAGCGATGACCCAGACAGACTGTGGCGTTGTGGGAGTGACTTCTATGGACGAGGTGGAGAGTGTTGAAATCGACCGGTTCGCGATTTGTTGAGAGCAATGGGAAGAAGAAACAAAAGAGAGAGATGCTAAAAAAAGGCGGAACTTGTTTCCAGTCGATGATTGGGCTTGTGGCGGTTGGTCGTGTGGGGTGCAATCATCAAAAGCAGGATAGTGTTGTCCGAGGGGTATGTCTCGAGTTGTTTACAACTGTGCATTGCAGTATTTCAAAGCGTTAGTGTCCTCCATATCCAGATCGCGGCGACGGATGAAGCATTTATAGCTGTATAATATAATCTGGCACCACTGGGGCATAGAGCATGCGGGCGGCAACCCAACGAAGGAACATTCCAAGGAACATTACAGGATATATTTTTCATTTCGCGGGCAGTATTGGGTTCAGGTTGCACAATTCGCACGCCGAAGCCGGGTCGTGTGCGAAGAGAGCAGCAATCGAGAGAGAGAGAGGAAAGCTCTGTCCTGTCCTGGGCGCAGCAAATGCATCTCCCACCCGGCCCTGTCGAGCCCCACCCAGCCCCGCCCAGCATCAAGAACACGGCACGAACGCGGCAGGATCAGCTCGACTGGCACTCACCCGCCAGGGATCGCTGTTTCCGCCATCCCTACATTCCATTCCATTCTCTCATTCCCTGCAGTCGGCCCGCTGCACCAGTTTTATTAATTATTTTTGTACGTCCCATGGACGCACCACGCGAGTGATTTTTGTGATCTACCACCACAGCCCTGCTATTGAATGTCCCCCTGCCCGCTGCGATCTCGTCGACCCATCTGGCCCGCTGGAATATCCACCGCCCGGGCTGCCTCTCGCCGCCCTTTCTTTCTTCCTATCTCGCCATTTCCCCTCTTCTTGGCTTTTTCAGAACAAAGTGCTACGATCTACCCACTTCCTCTCTTCAGTCTCTGCCCTTCGTACCAAGTCCTCCTTTCACTCTCCTTGAGCCGCACACTTACTCTCAAGACCGCGACATCGTTTCTCCTGTTCTATATACACTCCACATATCTACATCAGAATGACAGTACTACACTCCCTGTGGACTGGGATCACGTCCGTAGGTCTGACCTTCCTGCTAGGCTTTCTCCTCTGCATCTTCCAGTCCTCAGAATCAATCCTGGTCAAACTGGCTGGCAACCGACCTGATCCGCACCCGAGCTCCACAAAGCTGCTGTTCCTGTCCGAATTGCTAAAGCTCTTGGGTAAGTCGTTACATTATTTCCCATGATGGTGGTGGTATGAGTCGCGCATGCAATAGTGGCAATCGATTTTCGCCAGGCTATCCATTTGTGTAGCTGCTCCTCCTCAATTTGCAACGCCAGTGTGCCTTGTGTTTTGAGGAGCAGGAAATCAGCTTTACGTTGATGCGGCAATACGACTGGGATGCCAAAGCAATGGCTCTTCTGCTCTGCTCTTTTCTTATTTTTCCCGGGCAAGCGAAAAGAGCAGGGCTGTCGTTTTTTTCTCTCTCGGTCGTGTGAGGGTGACGCGCGGCTGTATTTCCAGAAAAAGAAAATGGACGCACACGACCAAAAATAAACCCACGGCAAGCGATCGCACACACACGACCACACAAACGAGCTATACTTCTTGCTCGTGTGTGCATTGTACAAAAACCCAATCAAAGAGTCGACAACAGCACTGTTCCTCATTTGGCGACACAATGACACGACGATGGCACTGCCCCTGACACAAAGCGGCTCTCTGACACTCCAATGCCTACTCTGCCCCCCTCCCTGCCTATCCAACCCATAGTCTCATACTCGCTCCTGTGCGTAGAGCGGAAACAGCTCGTTGGCGTCTCTGCCATCTTCCGCCGCAGGTGCTGTCGCTCAAAGTCGTCCTCCTGCTGCAGGAGCAGCAGTCGCGAGACTCTCCACGAACACCAGCCCATCCCGCTCCAGGACGACGAAGAGTCCCAGCCACTGACGAGCAAGCATCAACTCGATGAATACGATGAAGAAGACCAGATTGAGTCCCCATCCTCGCCAGCACCAACACAGACCTTATCGCCTTCCCTCCCCTCCCATCTGCCACCAACATCATCCGCAACACAACCACCATCATCATGCGGTTTCCCGCCTATTCTCTTCTTCGCAGTGCCCGGAGCAATCTACTTTTTCAACAACAACCTCACATTCGTCCTGCTGTCGCTGATGCCGGCACCAACCTATGTGGTTCTTTCCAACCTAAAGATCCTCACAACAGGACTGTTTTCGTACTGGTTCCTGAATCGACTCTTGACCACACCTCAGTGGGTCTCCTTGGGCATCCTCTTCCTCTCGACTGCCGTCTCGCAAGTTGATCTGGAGAAGGGTCTTAGCCTCTCAATCTCGATCCAAGCATTCTTGTTGATGGTCTTGTTCTGTTCACTTTCCGCAGCCGCGTCTGTGTTTTCGGAATATGTGATGAAGGAGCGGTTCGCGGGCGAGTCGATCCATTCACAAAATATGAAGCTGTACATGTTTGGTATCTTATTCAACGGAATCACCTACCTCCTCTCTTCTGCGCCCAGAGGAGAATCAACCGCAATGCCTGTCGCCGGAACAACAACGGGCTTCTTTTCGGATATTGCACCGATCCACATCATGATCATTATAGCCTATGCTTCCCTTGGTTTGGTCACCTCTGCCATCATCAAGTTCTCGGGGTCGATCACAAAGGTCTACGCGTCATCTATGTCAATGTTCTTTGCAGCACTGGTGTCGTGGTTGTTGTTGAACGATCAGTTGACTGTTCTGTTCTTTGTCGGTTGCTTTGGATGTTGCTTTGCGTTGCATCTGTATTACCGTGCCCCCGCAACGACAACCCTTGCACCTTACATGACCGCCGCTGCGGAGGATGATGATGAAGCTGGCGAGGAAACAAGACGCGAAGGCGAAGAAATACGACGAAACTCGACCTCCTCATCAGGATCTTCCACGACTCTGACGGCGTCACCAACGTCGAAGGCCAAGTTGAGTCCGAATAAGCTGACCTCAGTAAAGGTCGTAGATCGGAAGGAATACTTTTCGCTGGAATCGCTGGAGCATAACAGTAATGACGACACCGAGGGCGGAAACCAGGAACGTGGCTCTGGCACCAAGAGGTAGTGAAGCTTGCAGGCAGGCACACAGATAGACAGCTGTAATAAAAACCAATCCTCTCTACACGAACGATTTTATTTTTATTTTTTGCTCTATGTGTTGTTTGTTTTCAATCGTTCACACCTCTGCTTGGACGTTGCCGTTGCGCTTCCAACAATCGCGGAAGGCCGTCATGGCATCCTTGCAGGCGCGCCAGTCATGCTTCTCGGCATAGCACATCTGCAAGGCCTCGTTCTCGGCACCACAGCCTGTCCGTTCGATCCGTTTCTCGTACTCGTCCTCCTCCTCCTCTTCTTCTTCTTCTTCGCCTTCTACTCCTTGCTTGTCCTCTTGCCGTCTTGAATCAGATTTGGCGGGCTTGCTGTACTGGGCGTGGGCTCGTGGTGTTGGTGCCCAGTCAGGGTCTTGCGTGTGGTGATCAGACTGCGCAGAGTTACTCATCAGGACTGAATGCAACCAACAGACAATGAGTATAAATGCTGAAAAACGAGTGTCGCGGGGAGAACTTGCAATTGAATTCAACGGTGATGGAATGATGGCGTCGTCAAATCAGGAAGGAAGGAACCCTTTTCATATTTCTGTGCATCCCGGGAATCGCCCAAAAATGGAACACTGCCCGGCACTTGTGGCGGGAATTATGTACACCTTACGTTCGCGCATCGTGCAGATCTGGTGGGAACAACCAGCGTTTATTGTCAGTGCTGCACCTCATCCAAACACGAGGCATGCAATAAAGATAAAAACGTGGATGCGGTCTAGCTAAGAATTGCAAGCACCACCACTCCTGCAACCACAGCCACAATCAGCAGCAAGTAGCACGACTTTTTACGCGCATTCCTCTGGTGAATTGCCGCAGTTGTCAGCTCCTCCGACGCTGCTTGCGTGCTCATACTGATCGACGTAACATTGTTCTCGATTGAATCTACATGGAACAGCCACATTAATAACAACATTATTAGTCTATCACGTATCCAAACCCTGGAGTGTGTAGCAGTAATGAACGTACCGAGCATGCTGCCTTGCTCATTGACCATCGTTCCGAGGTCCCTAAAGATCTCATTCAGCTCTGTGATGCCGCTCTCAATCTCGCGAATCTCTTCCTCGCGCTGCACGATCAGCGATTCATTGTACTCGAGTTCATTATCCACAACCATCAGCTGCATCCTGCGTTGGGTGTCATTAATCAAGGGTTGGTCGCCAGACTCGTTTTGATCCTCATCCCTGGTGAATCAGACGTTCGATTGTGGTTAGCTGGAGTCCAAAAGAAAAAAAAAGTTTTACAAGTCCCGGATATGTTAGTAGTCAAGAACTCACTCGTAGTCATTGCGCACGTTAGTCTGTCGAACACGGTCAACAAACTCGCGTTGTTTCTCGGCCGATACACGCTGCACTTTTTGGAATTCGACCAGGACCTTCTGAAAGTCCTTGGACAGCTTGTTGTGCTCCAGTTTTTTCTATATTCCCGTAAAATCGCGTTGATTACGTATGATTAGCATCTGCTACACACATGTCCTGACCACGTGTCTTCCATGCGTCTCCTTGTTTGAAATATTCCAATTGCCGCCAAAATAGACCATTATGACATAGGCTAGGACCAATGTACCGTCCCTTCAAGACCAAAAAAAAAAAAAAAAAAAAAAAATGTCGCCGTTGGTCCTTACCCCGTGGGTATTGTCGAGTTTGGCGAGATCTTTGATATCCTGACTAGTATCCTTGACAAGCACTCTGGTTTGCTCGGTTACATCATGCCTGGTGCGACAACGCGTGAGCAACAAAAAAAATCATTTGGTCAGAAGGTCAAGCAACCCTTTTTTTTCTTGCCCTATTGACTGTTGACTGAATAATAGCATGTTGCAAAGTGCACAAGTGCCGACGTCAAGGATAAAGTGCGGTGGATAAAAAAGGGAGCTCTGGTCAAAACACGTACAGCTTGTTCCGGACGTCTTCCGTGTCTTTGTTTGTGCCAAGAAATCCCACGAAGCGCTGTATTGACGACACGTTGGTGGAGATACGATAGACCTGCTGCGAAATTTGGTTCACCCTGGCACTGAAAGCTGTTGCTGCCGCCTGTTGGCCCGCTGCTGCGTTGTTTTTTCATGACATGGAATGACATAAAGTGCAATGCATTGTAAGTCCTCATGCACTCGTAACAGTCAAAACACAAGCATGCATGCACGCATGCACGCATGCACGAGCGAGGCATTGGGGTGGTGGTGAGTGGCGGCGCCTGTGCATGCATGCCGCTGCTAGAAAAGACTCTAACATAGCTCGCTCCAGTGGTTTACCGTGGTTGTTTCTTTGGTTCCAGCGGTTGTTTTCGTTATTGTTACCGTTATTGCCACCATTATTACTGCCATTGCCTCCGCCCAGCGGACTGGGCGCTGTTCCTCCTGTGCGTCGAAAACCGCCGCCCTCGCCTCGTTCTAAATCAGCGAAAGACATGTTTACTTGATTTCTCAACGAAGGTGGAAGAAATGGGGTGCAGGAGGAGTGTGCAGGAGGAGTGTGCAGAAGGAACTGTACAGAAGGTGTGGTGTATAGAGTGGACGTCAGGTGAAAGGGAATGAGGATGCAAAGCGTCTATCGTCTCGCCGCATGGCACTGTGGAGAAACAGTCACCAGCGCATTGGGTCTAAAATCTAACTACAATTTCTTGAGCTCGCTATCCTGACTATCGGCTTCACCATCCAAGGCCTCATCACTCTGCGGCGAGTATAGGACCTGGAGAGCAGGCAAGAACTTGGGCAGCTTCCAAATCTGACCCAGCTTGACACTCATCAGATCAAAGCAGATACCGATCAGCGTCGACTTATCTTCAGAGTCGAACTTTGGGATCTTGGGATACCGTTGACTGAAATGCGTCAGCATCGTGAACTTGGCTTCCATACCCTCGCCGACCAGAATTGCCTCCTGTGTCGTAGAGTGTTTCTTCTTCAGAGCCTCTGCTTCTTTGTCGTCCTCAAATGTAGCCTCATGCAGCAGCACAGTCGCACCGTGGCCTGCCGTAACGAGGTTGTTGCAGGGCCGAGTATCGCCAGAGTAGACAATCTTCCAGCCGTCCCTGTGTGTCATGCTGATACCATAGGACCAAGGGCAATGGATCACATCCACGGTGGCAATCTCACTGAAACCGGTGGATTTCAGCATGCTGTCCAAGATGTCCTGGATGTTCTGCCTGCGGTGGTCAAAACTTTCTCGCCAATAGACAATATCCTCGCACTCGATAAACTGCACGTTTCTGTAGCCAAAGTCCTGCACATCAGATAGTTCTCGCAAGAAGGTATTGAACTTCAATGGCGCGACAAGGTACAACGGTTCAGAGTCGGCTGCGCGGAGCTGTTTCGTTGATGAGGATCAACACACAAAATTAAATCAACAAAATGATGACAAAAGATTTTTGCAGCAGAGCGATAATATTTTTGCAGACACGTTACCTTATTCCAGCGGTCGATGACGGTTACAATTCCGAGATGGTGGTCTGCATGGAGATGGGAAATAAAGATCCCTTTCAACCTTTCGATACGATCTTCAACGTAATTAGTTTGGTCCGCAGATCGTTTATGTCCACCAAACTGACGAAACATTTGGCCGTATGTCCCTTCGCCGACATCCAGCAGGAAGGTGCTATCACCAGGAATGTCCAACAATGTCGCGCTCACTGGGTATTGTAAAAGCACAGCAACACATCGAAGTCAGTGCAGCTCTTAAGTATCAACACAGGCTAGTTTCCAATGATTTGAATTGCATGGATATCACCCATCTTACCATTTCTATATTTCGAGGGATGCGAAGATCCAGTTCCGAGTGCAGTTAAAACAACCTCTTTTCCTGGAAACTCTTCGCGCTCGCTCTCGAGATCTGCTGCAATGTCCCCAAGTGTCGTGTCTGCCAGCTCATAATATTCTTTCATATAAGGCTTGATATCGTCCCTGTTTTTGGCCAGCTCGTGATCCTGGAATGGCTCCATGGGCCGGACAACCTCTGATCGGTCCCATCCAGTGGATGGCTCCAACAAATATGTCAGCATGCTCTCTGCCGCCTGAGCCTTCAAAGACAAACCCTCGAGGTCGGCAGTCAAACTGTGTGCGGGAGTATTGTCGTGGTAAGGGATCGGGAAAATGGAGGGATCAAGTTTTGACAACTTGTAGCTACTCGCAGACTGGCTCCTCCAGATCAGCTTTTCGGAGCAATAGTCTTTGTTGGCAATGATGTGCTGCGTCTCTGGTCCAAAGCGCTGCATCCAAGCTTTGTACTCTGGATGACTCAGAATAGAGTGGCCACCAAGGTGAATAATGCAATCTGCCTTCAGCTTGTTGTCTTCCGTCTCTGGCTCTGACCCCTGGAATCGCTCAAATTCCTTCGCCTTCATTAGTGACGAAAGATATTCTACTCCAGGGCAGTCAACGACCATAAACACTCTTCCTGCGCGAGCTCCGCTGATGACTTGATGTGGATGGACTAGTTCTCCCGACTTCGATAGAACAGACTTTCCGCTAACAAGCTCTCCAAAAAGTTTACCGGGAGCAACGCCCAGATCCGTAGCAGCCTGCTTGTTGAACTTGCCAACATAGTCTGGCGACTGAAAGATGTAGCTGATGGCGGAAGTATTCGGGCTTGTCCTAGGCAGATCCATGAGCCTAGGGTTGAAGTTCTTATTCTTGCCAGTTGAGCATGCTACCTCGATCTTGTCCACATCTGTCATCGCCGCAGTTGCCGCAGTTGCCGCAGTCGCCGTGGTATTTTCCGATGTCTCAAATGCTGGGTTTGGTTTAGCACGAGGATCGCGCCTGATCTTCTTGCTGGCAAGAGGAGAGTCGTCAGTGCTTTTGCTCAAGTTGAACATGCTGGCCAGAACATCCTTCCTGATTTGCTGCTGACTGTCTAGATCGTCCCCAACTATGGGAGATGACGACTGCAGATCATCTGAGCTTCTCTTGCGTCCTGTTGCTGCTTGAGTAGCGCTTGAGGAATTCCCCAATACAGAATCTGAAGCAAAAGTTGAGTCTGTAGTCCGAGATGAACTAGGATCGGTTGGTTGGCCTCCAATACGCAGAGCTTTTCGTCTGGCTGCAAACCGGTTGGGTGGCCACTCATACGGCGATGCGCGTTCAAAATTTTCAGGACAGACCTGGACAGCAGTGATGCGCAAGTTCTCATCTTTGTATGTCTCGACACCCTTCACAAACTCGATGGTCTCAACGGCCATCGTATCCCTGTAGACAAACTGGCGGGTGGAGGCCAGGGCATGGGTCAGGTTTTCACCTCCTAGCAGCTTGATACTCCCAGCACCGACGCCACCAACATCGGACAGAGTCAACAGCATACCTAACATCAGATTGCACAGAGTCAGGAAAGAGGCTCCCGTCAGTCCGTGTCTGGTGGTTGAGGTTTCGAATTTCGTCAGAGTAATTAATACTAGTGCGTACCTGGAGCGCCTCCAATGCAGTCCCAATGTGTGCGGGTGAAAAGAATGGTTTTGGTCTTTGCAAAACGGAACCTGGACTCCAAGCAGAGCCTCTGAGTGCCTTCGCCGCAGTTGATCATATAGCGCTGCGAATCAAAGTGAAGAACGACTGACGGCGAGCAGTCTTCGGTGCCAGTACTCAAAATCTGGAGGTAGGCCTTCATGTTGGATCGGCTAGATGTAGAAAAAGGCCTGTGAGTGTGGTAGGAGCTACAGAGGGAGGAGGGGGGAGTAAGCGTATGTGGTGAGCGCGAAGACGCTCCAGAGCCAGGGAGAGTGGCCGCGTGGAATGGAGAAGTGCTTGAGAGAGCCACGGGCAGAGATCTGATCGGGTGTAGGCGAGGATGGAGGCGAAGTCGCTGAGAGAGGAAGAGCGGTCGTAATGACCAATGGGCAGACTTCAGGGACTGAATATTGAAAGAGAGGGAGGCGGGATACGCAAGGATCGTTTGGAGCGTAAGCGACACAGAACCGAGCTGCCGTGCCATGCTTTGTTTGGGTTGGTTCTGCGCCCAGCCACTCCACTGTCCTGGACCCTTAATGGTCGATTTCCTTGTCCTTTGTGCCACGTTTGATGGGCGGAGTGTGGAAGGATGCATGCATCTCATCGAACCTCTTTCGTTCATTCATTCCTTAATTGACATATACAGTCTCATTCCTTAATCACCCATCTGTTATTCCCTCATGGCAACTCGTTCGAGGACACTGCTCTTTCTGCAGTTCCGCAACTCCTACTCGGGCTCGCACGCTGCCACTCTGCGCCAGCAGTACAACCAGCAACAGCAACTACAGCAGCAGTCGTCGCTTCTCGCTACAGCTGGCGATTATGAGCGTGTCGGACTGATGGACAGCGCCGAAACCACCATCGAGTTGATGATGCTCCCTCCTAAATGGTAAAGCATCCTCTTTTTTTGCTAGTTAATGGAGGATAAAGGGTGCATGATATAACCTTATCCAGGAGGAAACACGAAACCGACTAACCATTCTGCGCGTTCTCAAAATAGGGTGGATATTGTTGACGAAGTGGACGAAGAATTGGACAGGATTAAAGCCAACAGTATGAACATTGACATGGATATGAGTAACCCAAGGGCACTCTCCACCAAGTATCCCTTGGGAGTGCTTCTCACGAAGACAGTCAGTCCAACTGAACTTAACGTTCCGTTGATTCTCCGACACGCCGTTTAGTTCAAAAGCTCGACACAATGCACAAGAAGCATCTCTTACCAGGATTCGATGATCGTATTCAGGAAGAGCGGGAAATAGAGCGCCTCACGGATGAGATTACTCAGGTATGGTAGTCAAGGACCCCGCATATCGATGCTATACCGCTGAAGGGATGGCAATTGATTCTGACGATACAATCCCCACTTATCTCCAAACCGTGCAGCAATTCCATGCAAGCCAGCGAAGGATAAAGCGGATCAATGCAGAAAGCAAGCACTCCAGCTCAAGTCAGGAACAAGCCATGTCCAGGAATGTGCAAGTGAGTTTGGCCCAAAAGGTGCAGGATGCCTCGGCTATATTTCGACAGAAACAAAACACCTACATGCAACGTACGTCGAAAGATTCTACCTTTGCCCCTTTTACAAATATGTAGCTGTCTCCTATGCCAGCCATCTAACGTCAATTTGGTACATTGTGTGTGCTAGGCATGCGCGGAGTGGAGCTCAGGAACAAGGACATTTTTTCTGGAGTGCAGCCCATGAACTCGTCAATATCGGACGATCCAGAAGAAAGTGTAGGTTCAGGAATAACCCATAGCCATATACCATGGAATCCTACAAACGCGCGATTTTGTAGGGGAAACAGCACTAATATATGAAATCCTTCTCAATAGGGCTTTACAAATGCACAGCTGACGTTTGCAGAGCAGTCTAATTCGACGATCACACAACGAGAGCAGGAAATCAACCACATATCGCGCTCAATATTCCAACTAGCCGATATATTCAAGGACTTGCAGACCATGGTCATTGATCAGGGTACGCTCCTGGATCGCATCGACTATAACGTAGAGCAAACGGCCGTACATCTTCAGGACGCAGTCTATGAGCTCGATGAGGTATGAGAGAGCGACACACGTCATACTCTGAAAACATTTTATTACAAATTCACAACGAGAATTCATTGGTAAATCAACTAACGCATGCTTGTCTACTGTTGCCACAGGGAGAAAAATACCAAAAGAAGACTAGGAACCGGAAGATCATACTTCTGCTCATGCTGCTTATCGCGGGGTTGTTTATCGTCTTGATCTTCAAGCCGAAACGCCACAATGCTCCAGCACCTGCGCTACCTGCACAAGAACCCGCACCAGCAACGCCTGTCGCTCCACCATCAACACCTCCACCCCCATTAGCAGAGCTAGCTAACGTTGTAGAGTAGAATAAAAAAACCCCCCTGAGAAGACTCAACCCCACTTGGACACCTCTGCCCAGCTGTATAGCCGCGCGGTGGCACTGCGCATGAACACCGGCGCCAGATAATCGAGAAGTATTATCTATGCCATGCAGGTGCGCAGTCCAAGATCCTCTTGCAGCGTTTACATTTAAAGACATTCAACAAGCACAGCATGTCTTGACATGGTATTCCACTACGGTGTACTATTGACATGTGAATAACACTAATTTTCGTGTCGAAATAAGGCTAAACAGCCACGATCCTTAGTGCTCTGCGAATAACTCATGTCCAGCCATCAGGACCATCCTTGTTTCTTTGAGCATACAACAGTCGTCCTATCCGTGAAGGCGCCATTAGCTGTCATTTGAAAAGGGGAAAATTGCGGGAAGGAGGAGCTGTTCATTTATTCTTGCGGAAGAAGGCAGTGACCGTAGACACCGATATTCAAGTCCTTTGTGGCGAAAGGACGCAGTAGGCACGCCACCAATCAATCCATCACCAAGTCTAGTCCCTTGAGCACATAACATCCCACCACAGACGCGAAGGCAATGATGTCGAAGACGGCAACGTAAGCGAAGATGATCGAGACTTGCGACCAGAAGCATGCAAACGTGATTACCACCCCAAAAGTATAGACCAAGTGTACTATAAAAAGTCTCTCACGTGCATCTAATATGATTGCAAGCTGTATGGCTGTGAAGATTACCACTGTTGAGCTGATCCTATATTCTTTTCATTATGTACAAATGTTTATCAAAGGTGCTCGCCTATACGTCAAGATACTGGCTGCCATGACATCTCCTTTTCATACTCCAACGCTTGAATCCTGTCTAGCAACGCCTTGTTTTCTGCCCTCATCGCCGTCATAGACATCTCGAATCGTTTCACCTTGTCGCTCTCTTCTTTGAGTCGCTGCTCTAGCTCGGACCGACTGGTCTTGGAAGAAGCTGATTTTGATGAACGACGGCGATGGCTCTTGGAACCGGCACTGGCGGTATTGTTGGCGCCGCTTAATCTGCTGGCTTCGTTCGTGTTTGCAGTGTTGTGGTCGATATTGACGCAATTAACGGCCGCCTCTGTAGACATTGTGGTGAAATTATCCGAGCAGCGGCACCGAGATTGACAGCCTTCGCAAATCGCCCTTCCTTCATAACCAGACAATGCCGGTGGAGACGGGTGAGCTGAATCTGAAATATCAGTTGAATGCAACCCAAGGCCGGCGAGGGTCTTTGTCATTACTCTGTTCTTGTTCACATCTGTGGATGCGCTGCCCTCAGTCTGAGTGATCTCGCTGGCCGTAAGCGGCTCTTCCTTTGGTTTGCGTATCAGCTCGAATTCGAGGATCTCGCGTGCAGTAGGTCGCATACGCGGATCTTCAGCCATCAGCCACAGTACGAACGCTGCCTCCTTGGGCCATCGACTCACAAAGTCTGGAGGCAACTCGCCGTTCCGCAGAGTCCGTAACACTGCATGGCGTTCCATCAATGTCGAGAAGGGATGATAGAGCTCGAAGAAGATGATACCTAGTGAATATATGTCAGCTTTTTGGTCGTAGCCTAGGTTGGGTCTTGCGAGCTGTTCGGGAGACGCGTACTAGAGAGATATGCAAAAGTGAATTTTGGTTATGGACCGTCCACATACGATCAAAGGAGTGAGGCAAGCAACAGTGTATTTACAGTCACAGTCCCGACTGCGGTTGTCCTTGTCCGGGAAGACCGAGATCCTGCTGTAGCTTTATACCCAAGGTTTACATCAGAATTGTAAGTCATATGCATGCATATTCACCTTCCTTGAGCAATTTGCCTATCCGATCTCTGAAAATAAACCCTTACCTGAGGAGCTGTGTCGGTGAAATAGAGGTGGTACCGAGGCAGGTATGCTCGGGTCAGGGCCAAATGTAGAGGAGTCGCCTTGAGAGCCATCGCCATCTGTCAGCGCACCACCGTCCATATCCGTCACTAGCCCAAAATCCCCGATCTTTGGAACCATGGACTCGATGTTCACGAATAGCTCCTCCTGGATCTGCTCCTTCGTCAAGATGCACTCTGCCTGATCGTTTGAAAGCAAGGCGCTCAGGGACTCATGCAGGCTACCACTGTTACTTGAAGGCCGCGCCGTCGACGTACCAGAGTGGGAAGAATTTGACATCGAAGCAACAGAATCCTGGCTACATTGGTCCTGTCGAAGGTGTTGTGTCCGCTGGTGCTCCAAACCAGGAGGCAAACCTAAGAAGATGTTGCTAGGTTTCAAATCTCGATGGATCATGTCCTGGTCGTGGATGTAAGCGACACCCTCGACGATGGCCCTGAAGATGTGCTGGTTCGCAGCTGGGTCAACAAGGTCCTTATGACACGTCTGTTGCATTGGCGATCCCGGTGTACTATGGGTCTTTTGGTCTGAGGGACCGGATGAAGAGGGTAAGACACCGAGGCCATGAGATTTGCTTGGCTTCCTGCTTAGTTCATTTCTAGATGTAGCAGTAGTCGATGCCGGGCGTTCATTTCGGTATACTAGATAGTCCTGCAATGTTGTCTGACAGAGCTGCATCTGAATAAACAGAGTTAGGTCGCGTGTAATAAGCTTCCCAGTACTATTGCGAAGTTGTCTTGGCACATGGTCTCCTCTAGATTTGCCTACTCCATGTAATCCACCGAGACCGCCACCAACAAAGTCCCTCCTGTTTGTCTCCCTCAAGTTCGAGAAGGAAAACGGCTGCAGCCCATGTCTATCCTCCAGCGCCGCCACCGAGAGGTCTTTGGGATGAGAGCGAGTATAGCGAGATCCCAGTCCAGAATGCGATGATGGGAGCGACCTCTGGATCTCCTCAATGGACGACGACAGTGCAGAGTTGGAGGTCGAAAGGCTGCTCCTAGTTTTCGAGCATGGGTTTTCAACCTCCTCCTCCCATATCGCGGACCTATCATGCATCTCCGCCGAGACCGTTGGCGATTTGTGATTGTGTCTCTGGTGCCCATTCTTCACAGCTCCTGGAATGCTGCGGCTTGGGAGAGTTGAAGAAGCGGAGCGCGTCCGTTCCATATCTTCGCTGTTCATCAAAGATTTCAGCGCGGATCCACGACGATCAGCATCATCGTCCATGCCACTCAACCCCTGAGTCCCTTCGAAAGAAATATCGCCCTGCATTTCTTCGAATGTAATCCCGTCGTCTTGCTCCTCGTCATCGCCAAAGACAATCCCCATGGACAGATCATCTTGGTTGAAAGTATGCTGCTCCTTATGAGAACCGAAGTAATCGACGCTACTTTTCCTCCGCAAGCTCTCTGGTTTGGTCATCTCTTCGCACATACTAATCGTGTTCGTGTATTCGTCCTCATCAGCGTCCTCATCGTCGTACTCGTCCTCAAAGTCACCGTTCGAGTCAAAGTCTCCTCCTCCACCATCGCACATCTCACGACGCGAGACCGGATAATCGGCGTGCTCGAGCCATGAGGAATAGTAACGTATAACGTTCTTGTGGTCCAGACGCGCTAGAAACTTAATCTCGCGGAATATCTTTTCGTACCGCATCTTGGCGCCGCCACGCAGTCGGATTTTCTTGATGGCGTATTCAATCCCATCCAGTTTGTTCCGCGCCTTAAACACACTCGCGAACCCTCCCTTACCAAGCTTACAAATCTCAACAAAGTCGTGCTTGTAACGTGTAGGGTCATTATCAAACATGTCTCCGAACGACATGGTCCGCATCATGGCAGCTGATGAAGCAAATGCCGAGTCAGTCAGCGATGGAGTGTGGAGGTACGCTGATGGTACAATACCCGTGGACGAGAACGAATTGGATATGCTTTGAGTGTTGTCTTCAGAGCCGACTTCGAAAGCAGTTTTTCCTTGGTGACTGCTCTGACTTCCTGTGGGTGTCGAAGGCGGGGCCATAATTCTGCGACCTTCAAGTATCAGTTGCTCCTGCTTGATAGAAGTTAGAGCTGACAGGACAAGTGAGCGGAATGCGCGTTGATATGACGACCTCACTGCGCTCATCTCCTCCAAGTACTCCTCATCGATGATGCCCATGTTGCTCAGTGTCTTGCAGATAACTATCCCACGAGGAACGATAAAAAGCCAGTGTCAGTACAGGCTCTCCAATGTCAAACACGCATCGTGAGTAACACTCGCTTAATTACCAAAAAAGAGTTTTCGATTTCTCTCCGGGCTTTGATCGTACAGTACGCAAAAGTTATCTAAGAGAGAGACTAGCAGTAACTTTCCTTGCCTGCGTTTGTTCTCTAGTATCCGCTCCTGATCCCTCCTCTTGCTCTTGGGAATAACTTGATATGAATTGTCTCCCAATCCAATTTGGTCTGACTCTAGAAAATTTACCGAGTATTCCGTGAGTGGGTCGTAATTATACCAGCGAGATGTGTGCATTAGTAAACTGTCAGGCTAGAGCTGCTTACCGTCAAATTCATTGACACCTGCAAAGATCTGAAATCGCTCAGCCGCCTCTGAGTATCCTTCCAAGCCAGGAGAATTGCCTGCACTCTCGTCGTCGTCAAAGCCCATGGGTGCCAATAAGTAGCTGCCAAGGACGTCTTTGATTCCGCGGTTGTTTTCTTGTTCATCATTGTGCTCACTTTCTTGGTCTTCATCATCCTCGTCCTCGCGATTGATATCGCTCACCTGGTAGAACGTTTCAGCTGAACCAACATGCTCACCGTCATCCGACGTCAACTGGTCTTCATCAGAAGTACCTGGCCCTTGCCAAAATGAGCGCCGCAAATGAAGACCCCCTAGATCTTCAGATATCGTATCTGTAGAATCGCGACTGAAGTTAACGTCAGTCCGTGAGATTCCAGTGGCAGTTGACAAGATACTCGACATTCCGTTATCGAAGATGATGGAGGCGCCTTCCAAAGATGGGAGTTCTTGTCGCGGAGACGACACAAACCTCTGCATAGCGTTATCGATATCAGGTTCGGAGTCAGAGTGAATTGTCATGACGGTGGTGTTGCGCCTTAGCCTGACGTCCCTCCCACTCGATAGGAAGTTCGTGGATGGACTGTCATATTCAGGTTCGGACTCTGAGTGAAACGTCATCACTGTTGTGTTGCGCACACGCCTTCTTCCTATCCTATCTGACGGATACTCCATGGGGGTCTCTTCATGTTCGAGCTCAGAATCCGATTCAACTGCCATTACTGTGGTGTTGTGCATGAAGCTTCTCTCCCTGCGCTCCGATGGAAAGGATAGTGAGCTAAGAGGTCCTTGGTTTAGTTCTATTCCCTGACTCCTTCCGATCCGTATCGGGCCTAAGTTCATATTATCAGGGTCGATCCTGATCCTGGACGAGGCTGCGCTTGAAGTGTGTCGTGGCCACACAGAGATATTAGTGGCGGAAGAAGGACGGTCATTGAATGGCTTTCTAATGTCCTTGTCGGCCATGTTGAACGTCTGGAGCAGAGTATGCCCACAAAGTTTAGTCCGCCAAGACTAGGGTCTACAAAGAGAGAGTAAGGAGCATTAGATCCGCTGACTGATGCTGCATTGCAGGACGGGATCGGGACGAGTGTATGTTGTATTTCTGAGCCAGAAGGAATAATTAACGAATCGCGTCGATCAGGAGTGTTAATCGTGGGGGCGGTACAAAAACATATTTTGTGCAAGTCTCGCTCCTTTGAGACACCAATCCATAGATCCCAGTGCAACAACCGCCGCCGAAAGCATAGATCGGCCGCATCGATTAGACACATGCATGCATGGTGCACGGACATGTCCCTTTTTTCAGCACTGTCGACATACACGGTTTTCGAGCACCCTCACAATGACCCCCCAATGACGCAGAGCATCGTTAACGGAATACAAACTAAGAGATCGACTATGTCAATGACTGTCTATATCTATCGTGAGCTGTTTAGTCATGTCGTCTAATTGTATAATCTCTTTTCCCCTCATTTTCTGAACCCCGTCTTGCCAGCAATTGAAAAGAAGATTTGACGTGATCGGTAACAAGGTTGGTGGTCTCTCTGGAAGTCACATCAACCAACGTGACTAAATGGAATCCTTTGGAAGGACGTTCTTCGCGTACCTTGCGTTCCGGTCGTGAGTGATGAACCAACAGAATTAAAGGCGTCTGGTTTGACAAAAAAAGTTACCGTGGATCATCCTCCTACGCTCCTGACTTGGCTTCAGCAGGGGCACAGTTCAACGGCAAGGAGAGGTATGTCAAGCGTATCTTGGGAAAGCACTCTGGGGTCGAATTAGTGAGACAATGAAGTGAGGGAGATAGAAGGGTATAAAGGAGGGAATGTAGCAGAGGTTGGAGCCCCGAATGTTGAAGGGAGGATACAGACAGAGTGGAATGGCAAAAGTAAAATGCGAATGTGAAGCAACAGTCTTTCGAATGCAGAGGACAATGAGAATCCAGGACATTGGGCACGAAAATTCCCCCCATTGGTTGAAATTTTTATGGAAATAAGTAATGGGGGTGGAAGGAAATAAGCATTGTCAAGGACCACGCCATTTGGAGCGTGCGCTTGTGTCCTCCATGAAGCCCATGCGATTAATTCACTGTTTTGGGTTTGTGGGTATTTAAAAAGCTTTTTATCCTTCTGGCTCCTCTTAATAGCATTAATCGCACCTTGGGGGGTTTTCGGGGCTCTTTGGGGGTTGTCAGGGAGCTTCAAGGGCTTAGGATTTTTTGATTTTTGTTACGTCTTGGTCCGTCTGAAGAGAATAATCGCATGGCCTTCATTTTGCGGGCCATATTTTAGTGAGACAATCATTACATCAATAATCAACTCTTCTTTTCGCATTCTTGGTAAGTGGAATGACTCATTTGACTTATTCACGCAGCAACGCCTAGTCAATTGTGGCCCCGCCTCTTTAACTCCAGCAGATATACTTCGGGCTCTGCCGAGTGGGAGGTGGCTACGACAACGGCGGTCATCAGAAAGGTTCTTCA
>MU617044.1:0-25689 GCA_025201705.1 Dissophora ornata
CACATACCTCGGGGCACCTAGACAATGAGAGTGGGTCTATCGATGATGACCACTCGATACACAGTTGAATGGTGAACTAGCCAAGGTTGGGTGGCTGGTGTGAAGTATGAGCAGCAAATGTGGTTGAAGAAGCATCGGCGATATATTAGGACCTACCACCCTGTGAGCCCTACGATTCCATATCTTTGCTTTCATGTACGACAGTATGCCTGACATGGTGGTTACTTGTAATAACCCGCTCCATGTGTTGGAAATGTCTTCTTTTCTTACATGTACTTTCCTGACTTCCCAGGTTCACTTACGGACGACTCAATTCACCAGAACCAGTCGTGAATCTTTCTCATCTTTTCTATCTCTCTCTCCCTCCCCAGTCTCTCGCGCCCATCTGCTCCATCTGTATGCCTCACCCAATTAATCGTAGTCTAGTATTCATTGGTAGACCTCAGTGGCCCGTCCCTATCAATGCCTGGACCTGGATGTTCTCGCTGCAAGGAGTGACAAGACTAAGTGAACATCAGATTCGTGTTTGAGGTGAGCGAATGCTTCTTAGCTCTTGATAAGCGGTTGCATAAACATCTGTAAACCGGCTTTCAATTTCGTCTTACTCGATAACACGCACTTGGCATATTTGCAGTCAGAAACCTGATCGTAAGGAGAAAGCGCCTCTTGACACCAATCCTCAGATTCCGTATTTCTGCATTCATGCACGACAGCTACCCGGCACACACAAAGTGGCAGTGAAAATGAACACAAGTTGGAGTTTGTTTTGACCATCCGGTGTTTGTGAAAGGTTACACGAGGGTGAAGGAGTGAGGGCGCTGGAAATGGTGCTGCAAGAGGGAAATGTCTTCTTTTATTACTTTCCCGACCTCCCAGCTTCACTCACGAACGACTCATCTTTTCTCTCTCTCCCTCCCAATTTCCTCACTGTCTCCTGCGCCCATCTACTCCGTCTGTCTGCCCCGGGGACATAGTTCAGCAGTATTCATTGGTAACCCTCAGTGGCCCATCCCTGTCAATGCCTGGGCCTGGATGTTCAAGCTAACGACGCTGGAAGAACGTCTAGATCGCTGCTAGAAGTGACAAGACCAGGCGAACATCAGATTCGTGTATACGGCGAGCGAGTGCTTCTTAGCGGTTGCATAAACATCTGTACGCTGGCAATCAATCCCGCCTTGCTTGATGACATGCACTTGGCATATTTGCAGTCAGCAACCATATCCACCAAGGGTGTGTTCACAGAATTGCTAACATTGCTATAAATCCAATCTAACGTCATTAGGAGCCAGAAACCTAAGAAAAGTCAAAGCAATCAAGTAAACGTTCGGAAAATGGATATGCTCGGCAGTCTGTTTTTGCCGCTGAGGAACGTCCTCTCGCCACAGGCGGCGCTGGAGGACGCCAATGCCCATTTGGAGAACGCACGCAAAGCAAAGAGTTCTGAACTGGCTCTGACGTATTGCAACGAAGCACAAAAGGCTCTCGCCCGCATAAGAAGATCTGTGAAAAAAGCTCTTGTATCGTCTGTGAGCTTCGAGGATCTAGCTATCCGCAATGAGATTGCTTCCACATATTTCGAACTTGGCGAGCTTTTGGAGAACCTGAAACATCGCGACAAGGCACGGACCTGCTACGAGAGTTCAGAAAAATGGGGGTAAGTAAGCCTCGATGGTTTTCTTTGTTGCATGTTTAAAAACCTCGGATATCTAAATGTTCCACGATCCTGCAAATCTATACATTCATTACAGAGGACGTGTTCAAGAGCCAGGCCGATCTCCCTCTCTCCCCAACCACATCGCTTCTCCTCCCGCTCCAGACCCCACTGTGTGTCTTTCTGCCTTGAATCTACCGCCTACTTCTCCTCGCCTTCCTCTGGTTCAGGAAACACCAAACCGCGATATTGCAATCATCCCTGCACACATTTTTGAAAAGGACATGCATCAGCCTACTGATATAAACAAACTACCGAAGCCTGATGAGCGCCTCAAGAGCACATCGCAGCTCGTCCACTGTCTTGGTCTTTTACAGTCTTCAAAATCCGCCGAGTGTGCACTCGATCTGACCGAGCAAACATGGTTAATTGCCACAGCACAAAATGTCGATGAGCAGGAAAGGTTGAAAATGTTGGTGACCAAGCTGCTCAAAGAATTTGCTCTCGAGGAACTCAGGGATGCGACTGCGGTCACAGAAGTCGTGTGCTTAGTCCCAGTCTTCGAGAAAGATCAGCTTCAGCAGCTACTCCAGCGGCTCTTTCACGGCATCGAACAATCTCAATTGACGGATTTCAATCTACTCGAAGGGTTGGCACAACTGATCCACAGCGCTCGCCCTGGCCATCTCAACGCTGACAACCTCGTCAAGATACTGGATCTCATCAGCACGCGCTTAAGAGACACTCACAAACAGTCGTCAGATTATATCTATCGGTTAGCATTGACGGTGTCACGCGTCCTGGATGCCATGGCCGATAACGAGGTCAAGGATCTAGACCGAGAAAATATCCATGCGCCTCTCGCAGTGTATTTGCGGGGGTTAGGAGATAGCGCTAACCCGTATTTGGTCTATCAAGCCGCCTACGCTGCTCAAGCTTTATTATACGTCCCAGATGATGAAACACCGTGGCAAGCCACACGGCGTCGCACAGGAAAGGTTGTCAAAGGTGTTTCAGGGCTGGTGAGCGCAGTGAAAGCCGTAGATCTCAACCGCTTTATCGAAGGCTTGAAACATATTCAGGAAGGGCTGGCTGGAGCATTGGAGGTCTTCGCGCTAGCCAAAAACGCGTATAATGATTTCAGTGCACTGGCCAAGAGCGAGAAGCAATTTATGGATTATCTTAAGGAAGGCCTCGACTTCCATCACAAACGTGCGTGGTATCCAGCATTACGCGGTGCAGATATCTTGCTTCGAAATGGTCAGTTCACGGAGTTCAAGAGACTGATCTGTAAGGCGCCCTGCCGACGCGATCCTGCATTCCAATGGGGAGTATGCCAACGGCTTGGAGAGCTGGCTGTTAATACGGAGTGCGATGACGACTCTCGCAAAAGCGCTGTCGCATTTCTAGGAGAGATGTATCAAAACGATACAGTCTGGGGCCAGCACGCCAAGATCAAGCAGTTGATCGTCGATATTCTTATGCAATCAGCAGTGGCATCTGGAAGTGAACTGCAAGGTATGTAGGAAAGAAGTGCAATGAGACACTTTATGTATATCCACTGATATTGTTATAAAACGTAGCAGTCTGTAAGCAAACACTAACAAGAGCAAGCCATTTAAATACTTTCAGCTGCTGAAACCTTGCTCCAGAAGTTGGAAATGGATGGGGATGCCAAGAAAAAGGCGCTTTACCAAGCTTGTCGAAAGGAAGGTCCAGGTCCGTATCCATTGAAACCTGCCTTGTACCCGCCGTTGTCTCCATCCCTTCTCGAGCGTGTTCAGGGCACGGTCGATGAGGAAGCCAACTTGCGGAAGCTGCAAAAGCGGCGACTAGAAGCGAAAAGAAAGGATGTGTATATTTCTCCGCTAGCTAAGGATGACCTAAAGGCCCCCGACGATGCGCTCTTTCCTTTGATGGACAAGGTCAAGGAGTTCCTAGACAGTGAGCAAAAGGTGTTTTTGATACTAGGTGATTCTGGAGCGGGAAAATCTACCTTCAACCAGGAACTCGAGTCTCATTTGTGGAACAACTACAAGAAACACGATGGCCATATTCCACTCTTTATCACCTTGGCAGCCATCCAGAATCCTGAACATGATATGATTGCCAAACAACTACGGAATGAAGAGTTCACGGAGGCTCAAATCCGAGAATTGAAGGGCCACCGCGAGTTCATCCTGATTTGCGATGGGTATGACGAGTGTCGGCAGATGCAGAACTTTTACATGACCAACCAACTAAATCAAGAAGGAGGATGGCGCGCTCGGATGGTGATTAGTTGCCGCAGCGAGTACCTTGGCGCCGACTATCGAGATAGGTTCCAGCCAGTAGACCGTAACCGCAAAGTGGAGTCATCACTGTTTCAGGAGGCGGTCATTGCACCATTCTCGAAGAGTCAGATTCAGGAGTATATCAAGCAATATGTGCCTGAAAAAGGTCTGGAGTGGTCGGCCACTGACTACTTGCAAGCACTCGATCAGACTCATGGCCTGAAGGACTTGGTAACGAACCCATTTTTGTTAACCCTGTCGTTGGCGGTATTGCCGCGCATGGTACATTCAGGACGAACCCTCTCAGCAACTCGTATCACTAGAGTCGTGCTGTATGACCAGTTCGTGGAGCAATGGCTGGAACGTGGCAAAATACGACTGCTCGAGATTGTGGGCGACCTAGACAGGGAAGCACTGCAGAACTTGTGTGACGAGGGGTTCATGCAGCAAGGAGTCGCGCTCTTGAAGGATTTGGCGGTAGCAATCTACGAGAGACAAGCGGGTAATTCGGTGGTCGAGTACACGTCAACCAAGGACAAAAGGACATGGAAAGAAGAGCTCTTTGGCCAAAGTCGTGAGAAGAAACTATTGCGTGAGGCTTGTCCTCTCAAGCGCAATGGAAACCAGTACCGGTTTCTCCATCAGTCACTACTTGAATACAGTCTTGCGCGCGCAATATTCGAGCCTCAGGATGAAGGAAACACTGCATTGGAGAGTGTGACACCAATAACAATCGAGTTCGGACGAAAGAGCGACAGTTTTGCTGGAATTGAAGATTATTCGCATGAAATGATTATCGCAGCTGCACAGCCGTTGCTCGATTCGCCTCTAGGACGGAAAAACTATGTTGGCGAGCCGTCGATCCTCCAATTTTTGGTGGAGCGAGTCCATAGAGAGTCTCTCTTCAAGAAACAGCTACTGTCAGTTATTGAGCGGTCGAAAACTGGCGCTGTAGGAGTCGAAACTGTGCGGTTGGCAGCAGCCAATGCCATTACTATATTGGTCAGGGCAGGGGTACACTTCCATGGAGCAAATTTACGAGGGATACAGATTCCAGGCGCGGATCTGAGTCATGGCGCATTTGAACGTACGCAGTTCCAAGGAGCTAACATGAGTAAGGTCATTCTCCGTGGCGTTTCGCTGCGTGGGGCTGATTTGAGCAAGGCCCAGATGCCAGGTGTACAGTTTGGCGAGTTGCCATTTCTTCGAGAACAGGGTCAGGTGGGATCATGCGTATATTCACCGGATGGCAAAAGATTTGCTGTCGGACTTGATAATGGCGACATTGGTATCTATACGACTTTGGACTGGGATAGAATAATGACCATAAACGGCCATAGCATCGGTGTTACGAGCGTCGTGTATTCGCCAAAAGGCGATCGGATTGCTTCTGGCAGTCGGGACATGACAGTGCGACTATGGGACGTTGTAACAGGAGAGTGCCGCGACGCCTTGAGCGGCCATAGCAACAATGTTACGAGTGTCGTGTATTCGCCAAAAGGCGATCAGATTGCGTCCGGCAGTGAGGACAGGACAGTGCGGCTGTGGGATGTTGAAACAGAATATCGCCGCCACATCCTGAGAAGCCATAGCGAAGATGTTTTGAGTGTTGTGTATTCACCAAAAGGTGGTCAGATTGCGTCTGGTGGTCAGGACAAGACAGTGCGGCTATGGGACGCTGAAACAGGCTATTGCCGCCACACTTTGCGCGGCCATAGAGGCGCTGTTTGGAGCGTCGTGTATTCGCCAAAAGCTGATCAAATTGCGTCTGGCAGCGCAGACAGGACAGTGCGGTTGTGGGATGTTGAAAAAAGACGTTGCCGCAACACCTTGCGCGGTCATACAGGCACGGTTTCGAGCATCGTGTATTCGCCAGGAGGTGGTCAGATTGCGTCCGGCAGTGAAGACATGACAGTGCGGCTATGGGACCTTAAAACAGAGGATTGCCGCCACGTCTTGAGAGGCCATACCGGCGGTGTTACGAGCGTCGCACATTCACCAAAAGGCGATGAGATTGCGTCTGGCAGCTTTGACAACACAGTGCGGTTGTGGGTTGTCGAAACCGGAGATTGTCGCCTCATCTTGGGAAGTCACAGCAAGGGTGTTTTGAGTGTCGTGTATTCTCCAGAAGGTGATCAGATTGCGTCTGGAAGTCAAGACGAGACAGTGCGGCTGTGGGACGTTAAAACAGGATATTGCCGCCGCACCTTGCGCGGCCATAGCGGCAGTGTTTCGAGCGTCGTGTATTCGCCAAACGGTGATCAGATTGCGTCTGGCAGTGCAGACAGGACAGTGCTGTTGTGGGACGTTGGGACAGGAAATTGTCGTTATACCTTGGGAGGCCATATTAGCGATGTTTCGAGCGTCGTGTATTCGCCAAAAGGTGATCAGATTGCTTCTGGAAGTTACGACAAGACAGTGCGGCTGTGGAACGTTGAAGTAGGATATCGCCGTGACACCTTGAGCGGCCATGGAGATACGGTTTGGAGTGTGGTGTATTCACCAAAAGGTGATCAAATTGCGTCTGGTAGTTATGACAACACAGTGCGGCTGTGGGATGTTGAAACAGGAAATTGCCACCACACCTTTAGCGGCCACAACAACGTTGTTCGGAGCGTTGTGTATTCACCAAAAGGTGGTCAGATTGCGTCTGGCAGTCAGGACAAGACAGTGCGGTTATGGGACGTTAAAACAGGGTGTTGTCGCCACACTTTGCGCGGCCACGGAGACACTGTTTGGAGCGTCGTGTATTCGCCAAAAGGTGATCAGATTGCATCTGGCAGCTGTGATAAGACAGTGCGGCTGTGGGACGTTGAAACAGGAGATTGCCGCCACACCTTGAGCGGTCATACAGACACGGTTTCGAGCATCGTGTATTCGCCAGGAGGTAGTCAGATTGCGTCCGGCAGTGCAGACACGACAGTGCGGCTATGGGACGTTGATACAGGAGATTGCCGCCACGCCTTGAGAGGCCATACTGGCGGTGTTACGAGCGTTGCGTACTCACCAAAAGGTGGTGCGATTGCGTCTGGCAGTTGGGACAACACAGTGCGGCTGTGGGTTGTTGAAAATGGACGTTGCCGCAACATCCTAAGGGGCCATGACAAGGGTGTTTTGAGTGTCGTGTATTCGCCAAAAGGTGATCAGATTGCGTCTGGCAGTTATGACATGACAGTGCAGCTATGGGACGTTGAAACAGGAGATTGCCGCCACACCTTGTGCGGCCATGGCAAGGGTGTTTGGAGTGTCGTGTATTCGCCAAATGGAGACCAAATTGCGTCTGGCAGTGAGGACAATACGGTGCGGTTGTGGGACGTTGCAACAGGAGATTGTCGCTACACCTTAGGAGGCCACAGCCACTGGGTTTCGAGCGTCGTGTATTCGCCAAAAGGCGATCAGATTGCGTCTGGCAGTTATGACAAAACAGTACGGCTGTGGAACGTTGAAGTAGGATATAACCGCGACACTTTGAGCGGCCACAACGGGAGTGTTACGAGCGTCGTGTATTCACCAAAAGGTGATCAGATTGCGTCTGGCAGTGCAGACAGGACAGTGCGGCTGTGGGATGTTGAAAAAAGACGTTGCCGCAACATCCTAAGGGGCCATGACAAGGGTGTTTCGAGTGTCGTATATTCGCCACGAGGTGATCAGATTGCGTCAGGCGGTTGGGACTACACAGTGCGGCTGTGGGATGTTGAAATTGGACATTGCCGCCACACCTTCAGCGGCCATATCAACTGGGTTTCGAGCGTCGTATATTCACCGAAAGGTGATCAGATAGCATCTGGAAGTCAGGACGAGACAGTGCGGCTATGGGATGTTGAAACAGGAGATTGCCGCGACACCTTGAGCGGCCATAGCAAGGGCGTTACGAGCGTCGTGTACTCGCCAAAAGGTGACCAGATTGCGTCTGGCAGTTGGGACATGTTAGTGCGGCTGTGGGTTGTTGAAATTGGAGATCGCCGCCACACCTTGAGCGGCCACAGCGACAGTGTTTCGAGCGTCGTGTATTCACCAAGAGGTGGTCAGATCGCGTCTGGCAGTGCAGACATGACAGTGCGGCTATGGGACATTGAGACAGGATATTGCCGCTACACCTTGAGCGGCCATAGCGATACGGTTTCGAGCGTCGTATATTCGCCAGAAGGTGATCAGATTGCGTCTGGAAGTGCAGACATGACAATGCGGCTATGGGATACTGAAACGGGAGATTGCCGCCATACCTTGCGCGGCCACAAGAACTTTGTTCTGAGCGTCGCATATTCACCAAAAGGTGGTCAGATTGCGTCTGGCAGTGAAGACATGACAGTGCGACTGTGGGACGCTGAAACAGGAGATTGCCGCCACATCTTGAAAGGCCATACCAGTGGTGTTTCGAGCGTCGTATATTCGCCAAAAGGTGATCAGGTTGCGTCTGGCAGTGATGACATGACAGTGTGGCTGTGGGATGTTGAAGCAGGGGATTGCCGCCGCATCTTGAAAGGCCATACCAGTAGCGTTTCGAGCGTCGCCTATTCACCAAAAGGTGATCAGATTGCCTCTGGCAGTACAGGCAGGACAGTGCGGCTATGGGACACTGAAACAGGATTTTGCCGCCATATCTTGCGAGGCCATACCAGTGGTATTTCAAGCGTCGTGTATTCACCAAAAGGCTGTCAGATTGCGTCTAGCAGTGCAGACATGACAGTGCGACTATGGGATATTGTTACGGGTCAGTGCCGGCTAGTGGTTGAAAACAACGCTGACGTAAAAAGTATCGCATGGAGAGCAATACCTGACGGCAATTGTTTGGTGACTGGCTGTGATGATGGGTCGGTTCGACTGTGGCTGGTCACAGAAGATGGGAACGAGCGTTATGCACGGTTGCATTGGAGATCTCCATCAACCGCGCTTAGTTTGATCGGCTCCTCAATTCAAGACGTCGAAGGATTGAATCGGCTGAATAAACACCTCTTGAAGCAACGCGGGGCCGTGGGTGAACCGGCTCTGTTGTAGATGGAACTTCTGACAGACAAATATGAGGCCAGCTGGCATGTTATCTGAGTCGACTAAATTCAACCTGCTGGAGATTATCAAGGAATCTTACAACCCACGCATTGGCTGTACCTGTGCTAGGCGTAAACCACCGATGGCATGATGATAGCGACTGGTACTTTATTTCATCAATACCACAATAGATCTACTCCACAGACATCCGAATACGCAACTAGATAATATTGCCTACGCGATTCTTCAACCTCTACGTTCGTGGAGAAGAATCACATATGTCGAATCGTGGGAAGTTTACACTGGTTCCGAGAAGGGACGCCTGCGGCCACTCCCGTCAATCTGCAATTCATGTCCATCAGCTTCTCTCCGTCGAATATCATTCCTTTTCAACATCGCCTTCCCCCTATTCTTTCGCCTCTTCTCATTTATCATTTTCTCTTGCCCGTCTACCCTTTTTATGATCCTTTGGTCGGCGCCGGAATGCTATCCATATCAGATCTCCTTCCAGAACTCCGTATCAATATCGCATAATTTCTCACCACTTGCGACCTCACCGTCTGTCTCCAAGTCTCCCGCATCCATCACCGCCGCCCTCTAGAGTAAACCTTATATCTCTTTCGACATCTACCTGCAGAGCGTCATTTATGTAGAGACCCAGTCTGCAGTCCAAGGGAAGTAGCTCCTGAAGGATGTCCAGTCTATTCGCACATGGTTCCATGGCAATTGGGTAAAGCTTGATACTCTGAGAGCAGTGGAAGAGTATTGAGTTTCCTTGGGAGCGCGTATTCAAGGATCCGGCGCCTCCTGTTCAGTTCCCCCCCTGCGGCCGATAATGCCAATTCAGGGACAGGTGACGACATTTGGGTCTGGAGGTGGATTTCAAAGTGGATTGGTGCTTTGGAGCCATGTTAGCGCCGATACCACAACCAACCCCACGTCCCACCTCGACAAAGGATGTGCCTCTGGAGTGATACTCGATCTCGACCTTTGAGTACAGCCTAGGCTAATCGCGAGAAGCTGCAGCCAAAGGTTTTTATATCGCCGAATGAACACCCTGTGAGGATACGTTTCCGTTGTTTAAGGAGGCTGAAGATCCTGAACTTGAAGTTAGATAGGGGTGTGAGAGATCCTACGAGATGTTTGAGAGTCCTGTTAGAGAACTTGCCGCTGACCGTAGAGATGTTCTCCCTGGAATACGCTTTACTTCCGAAGACGTAGAAAGTGAAAAAGTAAAAGAAGAGAAATGGAGGTATGGAGGTATGGAGGTATGGCGAAGAAGAGCCCTTCTTGGCACTGTCGGCTCACATAGTGATGGGCGATTGCGGCCTCTCTACTTGACATATGGGAACACCATTGGAGAACCAACCTCAAAGATACTCCTTTCACCAATAGTAGTACCAAAGCAACTGCCACCAAACACACATTATATTTTGTAAAATTTCAAGTCCAATATCAGTCGACCGGAAGCCCTGGTACCTCTCTTTAGATAAGCCCAAGCAGCTTAATAGATCCTGCGCTTACTTTTACGTTTTGAGTTATGCGTCTACCAGCCGTACTCTTTCATCAAGGCGAAGATCTTCGACAACGTGAATCATCATAGATCCTTCGAGAAGGAGAACAACGCGATGAATATTCGTCTCCTTGTGAGACTAGAAATAGTTATCAGTGAAATGCTATTGACACATCCGGCCATGAGACATAGCCCACAGGCTGTAGGAGTGTTGAAAACAGCCATGTCCGACTGATCGACATTTCCCTTTCCAGCGTAGTATGCACCCTACATTTCGTCATCGCCGCTGCGTAGTTTATTTACGGTTCCAGGGACAGAATAGGCTGATGCGATCGATGGCTGGAACTGTGTCTGTCCTCAAAATGGAAAGACTGTGCGGGATGATGTTGGACTTTTTTTAATCCTCTGTGTGTGACTGACATAAGCAATGGTATCATCAGTCGACGACGACCACTGCGTGTGGAAGCAAGGACGGTGGATAGGGCTCTGAGTTGAGCGGATCGTTGTATTGGTTTGCACTGAGCAATCCCCAGCAGAAAGGATGTGCACAATGCAGTCTTGGGCAAGGGTTGGTACCTCACCAGGGCTTTGGGTCGAGAGGCGACACGGCTCTCAAAAATAAATAAATAAACAATTGACGCACACACCGAATAAGCACTTGGCGAACAAAAAGTCAGACAGGCGAAACGAGGCGCAAAGTCGAGGGTGAAGGAACGTGCCTTGAACCGTTTATTTCTCTCCTCTCTCATCACTCCTTCTTCCCCTTGCCATTGCTGCACTGTGTATATTCCCATCAGGGCACCCTTGTCGTCGCATTCTTTTGACACCATCTCCTTCAGCAAACGCAAGGCACCTTCTCCAAGACGCAAGCACAGGGACAAAGCAGACTCTTATTCCTCCTGCACTGCACCCCTGGGCGGAGTGAGCACTTTTCTCACTGTCAACACCAACTGGTTTTTTTCGTATATTTCGACATAACACCATGGGCTCGTGGCGATGCACCCCTGACATGGAGACGTGCCTGTCGGACAGGTAAAGCAACCCGACACTGGGCTACTCAACGTGTCGCATTCAATCGAAGCAAAAACCGCAAGGCCGTTAAGAAATACAAGCGATCGACCTTTTTCACACTTCAAAAAACATTTCTTTTTCCTGCACCTCCGCAACATAATAGTTTGTTGCAACTGATCCCGACGTGCATCATCGTCTTTTCCTCACTCGCATTCATCTCGGCAGAGTGTGGTCGACAAGACCGTCGACGACATTACCACCAGTTCTCAAGTGAAGTTGTGGTTCAAGGTGAAAGCCAGGCCGACCTGGACACCGACGGCTCTGACAACAACCGACTGATCAAACCGAGACGTACCTTCTCGTTGTCGCTTCTCCGTTGTCTTGGCGCGTTCACTCAGATCGGTATTTACGCGTATCTAGCTTCTCGGAAGCTGGATAATCAGAACAACTCGGGGCCTGGACCTGGATTGCCTCCAGTCGAAGGCGGAGGCAACGGCACTCATTTTAGCATGGGAACCGGACCTAGGATACTGGGAAGAGAAATTAATGAAGAATGGCCATTATGGCTGCCGGTCATGCACGGGATCATTTGGGTATGCGGGTATCGAGGAGGACTAAAGAGCTAGCAATTGACGATGGTCTTTAAAGATGTATATCTGATCCTTGCTTCTTCATCAATTGCATTTTTCAATGGATAGATCTATGCGTCGATTCTCTCCGTGGTGTCGTTGCTTCACCCTCGACTTTCCTATCCTTACCGCCTGCCATTGCATCTGGACATTATTTATCTCACAACAGCAGGCGCGGGACTACTGCATTTCATGAACAACGATTTCGGAAGACCCATTGGACTTTGGACTTTGGACGACCAGATGTCGGGCCTCTCGGCCTTGGTTTCTGGTATTATGATGACAACCACACTGGCTACGAAGCCTCTTGTTCCTCCTCAGCCTATCAAGGGACCCGAGAAGCGATCCAGAGGAGTAAGTCGAAATGACATTTCTTGCACCTTGTTTCATCACAGTTTAATGGGAATATCTCAGCAAGGAGCTAAATCAACCTCGTATTTTAGGTGATTTCTCCAGAGACGCGATCATCCTTGTATGCTAGGATCGCGTTCACGTGGCTCCAACCCATGGTAATCAAATCCTACAAAGGAAAGCTGGAGGAGACAGATGTCTGGCAGGTGGACAAAGCAATGAGAATCAAGACGGTCTTTCAGGACTACTTGGAAGAGAGGTATGCGCATCTTTGAACATCCAAGGTGTCGACAGATTCCACACAAAAAGTGAAGTCAAAACACTCACACCATTTTTTTTTTCTATCGTGAGTTAGGAGGCCAACGGTTTTTGTTACGATGCTTTATTTGTTCCGCGTGTATCTGGCCAAGCAGCTCCTATGGGCTGTTACGTGGGCTGGATTAAGTATGGTGCCTCCGCTTGTGGTGTTCAAATTGCTTCAATTCGCACAGGATGTCTCGACCTACAACCGCAATGAAGCCATGTTCTATGTGGCAATCCTCCTGGCCTCCATTATTGCCCGCTCAGCTGGTAGGACTTTGTGTCGTCTGGATTTCTCCTGTTAGGGAGGGGAGATTACTTCAAAGAATCGCTTGTTAAATGAAGTATTGCACTGGCTCTATAATAGTATTGCAGCGCGGTTTGCACGTAGGACAGCGTGTAGGTACGAAGGCAATGGGAATGGCGAGTGGGTTGATCTACGAGAAAATGTCCCTCCGCAAGGACATGGACCCAGCGGATTACGATATCTCTGGTAGGTTTCGAGGAATTCCAATCCCACCTAAAATCGCTGCTTGGGGTTAGAGTGTGCCATCGTTGGTTAATTCCTAAACGATATCGCGCTATTTTCTTCATCACCGACGCTAGATCTCATGGCCGTGGATGTGAAGCATATTGGGCAAGGGTGGAGACACTGCTTCTACCTGATGATATACCCGGTAGCATTCATTCTGGCGACGTTCCAACTTTATACATACATCGGACACTCCGCGTGGGCTGGAGGAATGGCGGTTGTAGCATGGTACCCGATTTCAGCTGTGGCCAGCTTCCTATTCTCGGGACGGTTCGATGCAGCACCACCAAAGATGGACCGCAGTAATGCCCTTGTGTCTGATGTAAGTGGCTATTTTGTTTGCATCGCCAAGAATAAGAAAGCAGGTTCTTTGCGAAATAGATACTAACTGATGCTGTGTTGCGCACACTTTTGCAGTTCCTGGCCAATCTGAAGGCCATCAAATATCTTGAGTGGGAAGAGGTCCTGCTGAGCAAGGTTTTGAAGGCACGCGAGGAAGAGCGGAAGCTCAGCTCCAAGACCGCACAACCCGTTCTGGCGTTAATCTCTGTGCCCCTCGGCGGAGATCTTATTCATGCATTTGTCATGACAGTCATCCTCTCCGCCTTTTCGCTTTATTTCGGCCAACTCTTGACCCCATCAATCCTGTTCACGGTGTTGATCTTGGTGGACATCCAGACAAATTCCATTAACGTAAGTCTTTTCATCACTTATCTACACCGATACCTTATCACTGGCGGTTGTGCATCTCGTATATCAATTACTTATTTTCGTTGTACATGTTTTTAGTCCTTGCCTTCAGTTATAATCACACTCAGAGATATGTTGGATTCAGTGGTACGAATCAACGACTTTTTGGCTGACGATGAAAACGAGCGCGACACAGCTGTGATCAGGGACAGGGCGATGGCCCGGAGAGCCAACATTCCGATCATCGGCTTCGTAAATGCATCTTTTGTCTGGCCCGTCGCTAGGACTACTAATCATCGCAACCAACCCCTCTTTGTTGACGAGCCCGATGAGGAATACGACGATGGTAATAACGCGGATGGGGATCGCAATAGCAGGAACAAGAAGAAAGCAGATTCAGGTCAGAACACAGGCGACCATACAAACTGGATCGTTCGAACGCTCTCGCTGTTCGGATACTCACTCCCAGCTTCGCAAGGTTCTCAACTGCCGCCTAATGCGCGTCAGGGCTACGGTGCTGGCCTTGGCTCAGCCCCTGTGCAGGTCTCCGAGGAAGAATTTGTGCTCAAGAACATTAACCTATCGTTCCCGCCGAATCAAGTCTCGTTGGTGACCGGTACTAGGAGATCCGGCAAGTCGGCGCTCTTATTGGCGTTGATCGGCGAAATGACCCGTACCTCTGGAAAGATTTATTTGCCACGAACAGATTATTACCATGGCAGGCAAGGTTACGGCAGTGATGTTGCCTATGTCGCGCAGGACCCTTGGTTGGAGATCGGTGGCAGCGGCAGTATCACTGGCGGCAGTACAGGCCGTAGCACTGTTAGGGACACTGTCTTGTTTGGAACTTCATTGGATGAGGAGCGCTATACTCAGGTTTTGAGGGCTTGCGTGCTTGAGGATGAACTGAAGGGACTTCCGAACGGGGATATGACGATTATCGGCGATAAGAACGTTGTTTGGTCAATGTCATTGAAGCAGCGCATCTCTTTGGCACGCGCTATCTACTCTGACGTTTCGCACATCCTGATGGACGACTGCCTGAGCTTTGTGGATGTCAAGAGTCGTCACTATATCTGGAAGAACTGCCTGTATGTCAACTTTGCTATCAAAAGAGTCCCTGCAACGATCGTGTATCACTATGTTTATTCTAAATCCGATTTATCGGTTTGAAATATAGGTTGGGCCCTCTTGGGCAGAACAAGACGAGAATCATGGTCACCAACCAGCTCCATGTCAAGACCTACTTGAACGATGTTGACTATGTCGTAGGACTGGATCAAGGCATTGTCCTTGGCCACGGGTCCGTCAAAGATGTTCTTAGTCAGGGCTGGATTCGCCAGGCACCCGGCTCATCCTCTATTCCTACAACTATCATTCCAGGAGCTAGTGTCCCCGCCAACATGGGTCAGCTTCCTCCCAGACAGGACTTGCCTGCACAGGCACCGGTTGATGGCCTTCAATCCAACGCTGCATCACAGGAACTTCGGCCTTCGAAGAGCAAGAATTTGCCGCTGAACAAGATGAGCAGCCTGACCGACTATGATGACCTGGATTCAACCTTGAGTCGTGAGACTGCTGCCGGGTTCAAGGTTGGATGGACCACCTTTAGCACTTATATCTTCTCGCTGGGCACGGCCTTGTTTCTTCTGAGCGCCTTTATGAGTTTGTTCCTAAGCCAGGCATTATTTGTGGTCCGTATCGGATGGCTGGGTATTTGGGCCGAGAATGAAGCCTGGGATGGCGGTGTGCCTCTGCAAACCACGGTTCATAACCGCTACCACCATCAGCCGGGCGATGATACCCCTGACAAGGAGGTCATCTCACACTACGGTTACATCGGTATTTTTGCTGCCCTCGTTGTCATCCGCGCATTGTTTGTGATCGCGAACGCGTTCTTCCTGAAATCGGGCGCCAGTACAGGAGCCGACAGAATTTACGCACACCTTCTCCAGAGCGTTGCGTCCGCTCGCCTCGGTGTATTTGAGATCAATGCCGAGAAGGCTGCGACCTCCCTGCCCGGAGAATCTGGTGGGTTGTTCTCGAAGGGCACCATTAACGGCCTCCGAGACTGTTTCCAGAGGGATTTAAGTGGGCTGGATCTGAAACTTGCAAAGGAGTTTTGGCAGTTCGCGTCGGACTTTTTGGCGATGGTGTTCATCCTTGTGCTCCTTGTCTTTGTTCAGCCCTTTATCTTGGTCCCCCTTGTCGTGGTCTTCTTCTTGTTGAGCTCCGTTACTCTTCTGGGATTGGGTCTATCTAAGGAAATGCACAGGATGGCTATTCGCGCTGACCGTATGAACAAAGATCAGTTCAGGCATACGTTCAGAGGACTGCCAACCATTCGCGGTTACGGACTCGAGCGTCGTGCGATCAAAGCTGGACTTGCTCAGGCGGATGTCTATCTGAAGACCACATACTTTGGCGCCTGCGCTGATCGTTGGTTGCACTGGAAGGTCGATCTCATTGGCGCCTTTATTCCCTTCTCGTGCGCCGTCATGATTTTGCAGAGGATTGAGACTTTGGATCCTGTGCTGATGGGTCTTTCATTGTACCTATCGTTGCAATTCAGCGACAAGCTCTTGGACACCCTGTTGGGCTTTGGCAGAATCCGGAACCGACTTCAGTGGGCATTGGAGAGGACTAGACGCTACATTCATGAGCTGAATACGAACGAGCATAAAGAGGGTGCTAAAGTTATCCCGAGCAAGAGACCTCCGGCAGGCTGGCCCCACAGTGGTACTGTTGAATACATAAACTACGCGTGCAATCGCTCCGAGGCTAATCGCAACCCTACAGCTGTCCCCAAGACACCCAACAAGGCACCTGCAGCAGCAGGAGATCAGACCGAGGTCGTAGAGATCCTTTCGCGCGACGGTCCCACGGGACCCCCCCCTGCCCCTCCTGCCCCTCCTGCCCAGGCTCCTTACCAGTACCAATATCAGAACAGTCCAAACATGTACCAGAACCAGAACCAAGCCCAGCCCCAGTATCAGCCACAGGCCCAGTATCAGCCCCAAGTCCAGTATCAACCCCAGGTTCAGTATCAGCCCCAAGTTCAGTATCAACCTCAGGCTCAACCTCAGGCTCAACCCCAGGCTCAGCCGCAGGCTCAATACCAGCCCCAGGTTCCTTATCAACCTCAGGTTCCGTATCAGAGCCAGAACCCTGCCAATATACCCCTACCGCCCGACCTTTCGCTGTCAACACCCCTCGAAAGTAGCACCAACAGCATCCGCACCAACACCGCCGTCTCTGCCGCCAACACCATGGCCTCGACCACCAGCCATCTCAGCGCAGCAAGTCGTAACAGTAACGCCACCAACGGTACATTCGTTAGCAGTCAACACGGATACCCGCCTTTTGCGTCTGAGAACTCGATTGCAACTTTGGTCCCACTTCCGACACCTTCGTCGACGTTTATGCGGACAAATGCGGTGCCGGAACCGTCAGCTCCGATGGACCAATTGGCAGCTTTGGATCAGACGGAGGTCGTTCAAGTCTCGGACGTGAACCTGCCGGATCCGATGGAGAACAGGTATGACGCCCCGCTGCCTCCGCTCCCACCATCGGCCCCAGCATTGAAGGCGAATGAATCGAGTTCTAACCCGACAATCAAGAAGGATGACACACCGAGCAAGGCAGCTCCATCCATTGGAGGTGCAGGCGTGGGCGCGGGCGAGGCTGGGCTCACACCTGAGTTTGCATTTGGACCGATCACTTGTACGATTCAACCAGGTGAAAATGTCGCGGTTGTGGGACAGTCCAAGAGCGGCAAGAGCACGTTCGTATCAAGTCTGTTCCGTATCTGGGACTCTGCGGAAGAGGAGCATATCCGTGCAGCGCGCGCTGCAGAACTAGCCAATCCTAAAGCCAATGGGAATAAGAATGCTGCTCCAGCCCCCATTTCATCGTCATCTGTTGGTGGCGCCCCAGCCCCGTCGACAGCAAAGAAATCGCCACTGGGATTCTTATCCAAGATCACCAAGCCCAAAGCTATGCATGGACCCATGCCGGATCTGGGTATGATCAAAGTCGATGGACTGGATATTGCGCAGATGGGGCTTTCGGATCTGAGGTCCCGATTTGCGTACCTGTCGCAGCGTGGAACTGTCTTTGCGGGCACTGTCCGTTTCAACCTGGACCCTCGCGGTGAACATGAAGACGCAGAGTTGAACGATGTTCTCAAGACGTGCTTCCTGAGCGATCGACTCAAGCTCGATACGGAGCTGATTACCCCAGCAACCGCGAACGTTTTGACTGTCTCTGCTGACGGATCCAAGACCGCGACTACAGGTGCTGCCCCTGTATCCAGGATTTCAAGGTACAGAAAGAACTTTTTCAGAAGAAACCGTGCCAGTGGTTCCAGCAAGGGCAAGGGCAAGGGCAAGGACAAAGATTACAGATCCTCGGTCTCTGCGCCTGCAACCGTGGGAGCCTCGCTTGGTCGTAATTTGCGAGCCGTAATGGAAGGTGATGATATTTCAGAGGTGGGACAGCGTTTGATGGATGAAGGATCTGATCAACATGCTACCGACGGTGACGACGAAGGCGCTGCCGATGACTCTGACTCTGACGATGATGAGTTCGAAGACGACACCCGCGTTGATCTTGATACAAACGAAAGGCAGCTACTGAGTCTTGCACGTATTCTGGTGCAAAGATCGAATGTGGTCGTGCTGGACAACTGTTCATCCAAGGTGACAGATCTGACGGCCCAAAGGATTGACCAAATTTTGCAGCAGGAGTTGAAGCACGCGACGATCCTATTTATTGGACACAGGCTGGATCAGATTGTGGCGAGGCACAACAGGATCTTGGTACTCAATCACGGCCATATTGTTGAATTCGGTAAGCATTGGGGTTGAAAGTGTCACTAATATGCTTCGTTCTTGCTATGACGAGATGATCATGCATTAACACGGCGCTACCTACACAATCACGATAGATACGCCGATGGCGTTGTTGAACAAGCCCGACGGAGAGTTTAGAAGAATCTGGTAAGCCCTTTTATTTTGTTCTTACTCTTTATTTTTATTTTAATGTTGATTTAGTCTACTTTCTCGCTTTATTCATCTTGTTTACTTTATCTTCTATGTGTAATAGCAATCCCGACGGACCAAACTTCTCATCACTTGTGTCACTTGCTAAAAAGCAGCAGGTGCAGCAGCAGGCGCAGTAGCAGCAGCAGCAGCAGCAGCAGCAACAACAACAACAACAGCAGCAGCAGTAGTAGTAGCAGTAGCGTTAGTTAGAAAACTCAATGGACTACAAACGCGTTTCAAAATTTCAGAGGCGCACATGCAGAGCGCATCTCCAGAATTTTTTCACGGGGTGTCATCGGTGACACTTTAATTTTTTGTGGCTTAAGCAAAATGAACTCACTTTTGTAAAAAAACAGCACTTCACCAAAGAATGACACCTCTTCACTGAAGACCTTACTAGTTTTTATACTTTCGAAAGTATAAAAATCAGTAATGCTTCGTGAAGTGTAGTATTGAAGTGTCATTCTATTTCTAACCAGCAGAACCAAACGCAGCAAAATGATTTTTTTTAAATCTTTTTCTATACTCTTTTCCATTTCTTCACTCCCATTGTCCTCTTCTCTCCTCTCTCTCTCCCCCATCCCCTCGATACTCTCCCATGATATGTATTCCGAGGACCTCTGATGCGCAACCATCGATTTTTGACGCTCCCAGAGATACAAGAACGAATACGTTCACTATCTCATGTGGTGTAGGAAAATGAAGGAAAAGTGAGGACATTTGAGGGTTCAAAAAAAAAAAAATCGAAAACAACACTTCAGCTGAGGCAAGGTGACACTTCATTTTTGAAAACAACACTTCAGCAGAGGGAATGACACTTCATTTTTAAAAACAACACTTCAGCTGAGGCAAAGTGACACTTCATTTTTGACACTTCGTGACGTGATGACAGCTCCTATTGCGAGCGATGGGATTTATTTATTTGTTTTTGCATTTACGACCAATCTCGCCTCCTAGCATTATCAGGCCTTGTTTGACGCGGATCATCAGGTCGATACTGCCCCTGCGGATGCTGTGGCGAATAGCCCTGCTGTTGATGAGGATACTGCTGATGCTGAGGTGGTAACTGTGGTGGTTGAGGCGGCTGAGGTGGTGGTGGACGGAAGCCAGGAGCGAAGGGCGGTTGCTGGAGCTGTTGATGCTGTGCCAAAAATGCTTGAAGCTGGTGTGGTGGGATAGGTGGCATGGGCGGCATTGGGGGCATGGGTGGTCGGCCTTGCTGAGGCATCAAGTGTGGAGGCAGTGGCGGGAACCCAGGCGGCGGAGCGAAAGGCATACTCGGTTGTTGCGGCATAGGCAAGCCAGGTGGCGGGGCTCTTGCAAAGTATGCCTGATGCTGCTGCTGTTGTTGCTGCTGCTGTTGGAGTGGTGGCTGTTGTTGGTTCTGGTTCTGCTGTTGCTGTTGCTGTTGCTGATGTTGGTTGAACTGGGCCATGGTCTGGGTCAGGTTCATAGTCAAATTGGCAGGCAATCCCGCAATAAGACTCGACGCATTAGCACTGCTCAATTGTTGCGTCACCGCTGCTGCAGCAGGCGTCAGTCCTGTGCCTGATGAGCTTGAGGTCGCGGTGACTGACGGATTGCCAGACGGAAACAACTGGTTGACAAGTCCTTGAAGTTCCTGGAGAGTGGGTACCTTGATCGGTGCTGCAGATGCCGGGACTGGCGTCGGCGCCGAGGAAGTCAGGTTCGGCATAGGCGCCGCCGCCGCCGCCACTGTCATAGGCGTTCCGATCGAGAAGGGCGAGGACACTCCAGGCGCCTGTTGACGTGGCGAATGGATAGCAGGCACATATCCACTGGTTTGGGACTCTCTGCTATCGTGTCGTTCGTGATGTGTCGGGTACGGACGCGAAGCAGACACGTTCGACTGACGAGAATGACTTGGGCTTGCTCTGGAATGAGATGGCGAATGTCCATGGTGAGGCTGTGGCTGATGATCTCGGTGATGAGACGATGCTTTATTGACAACCAGCACTCCAAACAACGCGTCCTTCCTGGTCTGATCCGCACCACGGGTCAAGGCCCGTTCCTCCACCAGGCCGTGCAAGTACCCCGGAAGCGCGTCTTTGGCGCCGACAGGCACCACGTACAAATCCTTGACTAGCCGTCCCTTATGTGGCACGACTCCATTGCGGCTCTTCTGGTAAAAGTACCGGAACAGGGTCTCGAATTCACCTTTCCGCTTCTCAAACGAAGCCGAAGACGCATCTTTGTCGTCAATTTCAAACTGCACAACGAGGACCTCCTTCGTTGGAGACTGTCGCTGCTGTGTGACATAGCTTTCAACAGCCGATGTCGCAATACGGCCATCAATTGACACTGCTTTGGTCATGATATCAGTCCATCCAGGAGCAATCATTTCTGCGAATGGGTCCGTGGTCTGTCGTCCTGAGATGATCCTGTTGCCTCCGACTTGAATGGCCTTGGCCAAAAACTTGGCGACTTGGTGCATGTACAGGGTGCCTTGCCAGACTGGAAGCGCTTCACGGCGAGCAGAAGCCGTCTTCTTTTTCAGGCTTCGCTCAATTTCCTCCAACATAAATGGCGGTGGGGAGTCTGGGGGCGTTGTCGATTTCAATGCAGGCGTTCCTGACGGCGACGGCGACGGCGAGTAAGGCGACGGCTCTCTGGGCAGATACGAGGACGAAGTCGACCCTCCCGCCTGCCCATCCTGACCCGTGTTGACAACCTTCTGACGTTTCTCGCTCGAGAGAGCATCATTCAGAATCTCTTCACCCGAACGTTTATTAGTTTGAATTCTCGCCAGCAGCTTATCCAGGGCCTCGGTTGCCGGTGTTCCCGTTGGTGTTGACGAACTTTGTGGTACTTGAAGGATATTCTCCGCCGGTTTGTCTTCAGGCGCATCCTTGGCCACGTCTGCTTTCGATTCCAAATCCTTGTCATTCTTGTTGTCAGTTTTATCGTCCGAGGAGGACCCGGAAGATTCGCTTTTCATGGACGGTCCAGGAATGAAACTGACATCACCCTTGTGTGTCTTCTTGATAAATGGCTCCTGCTCGATGGTTAGCACAGAGTCATGGATACTCCTCTTCCTCACTTCTTCGGCAATACTCTGAAGCTCAGGATTGGCAAGCTCTTCAGGAGTGAGACGGACAAGCTCGTGAGGCTCTAGTTCCCCAGACAACACACGGGCACGAAGGCCCTCATTGTTTTTATCCTTCAGATTGAAAAACAATGATCGGTACTTGGCTTTGTAATCTTTGCCACACCCTGATTGACCTGGTGTCGCTGTGAACATATACAACTCCTTCTCGATCAAAGCCGCCAGTTTACTCGCTTGCTCAATGTCAGCCTCTTTCTGCTCCGATTTCGTGTCAAATGCCACCATCAAACTCTCGGCGAGACCCTTGAGTGCAGTCGCCCGAACTGGGTTTTGCTCCGCCTTGGGCGATCCTGGTGATTTAGGCGTAACAGGAGATGATGGTTGGGCAGGAGATGACAGTTTTCTTGCTGAGGAGGCAACGGCCCTTACAGGAGGGATGACAATAGCTGCTGGCCTGTGGTCCTTGTTCATTACTGCTTGCGAAGCTTCGAGCTCGATCCCCTTGATGGCGCACTCCTCACTACAGAAGTCACTGGTTGCTCTGGCTTCGTTCAGACATGTCGGCAATGCGCAATCTCTTGCATCCTATGGAGATATGATGGATAATGTTAGCAATTCGGTCTCGTTGACAATATCGCGATATTGAACTAGAATATTGGGTTTCTTACTGAAAGTTTTGATGACTTTTGTCCCTGGACTCCGAGGTTGTTCTTTGCTCTTACTATGAACGGGTAAATGGAAGAGTAGGGCAGGCGACCAAGCGCAATTGTAGAAATATAAAGAAATATAGAAGAGTATACCGTGTCAACATTGAGTCCTCAAAATCGTTTTGGACCACTCGTCCCGCGTACAGGTGCGCGAACACACACACTCATATTAAAGCCATAACCAGGCCTATTATCGCCGTATTGTATGTGTGCCAAGTCCTTTGCAAGCATTAGGACGGAGTGTAGCTCAGACCCAGTCCGCATCATTTGCAGTATTAACAGAGGTCGGGCAAGGAGCGCCGGGCCGTAACACTCAACCGGTTATGCACGCCCTCCACCCGAAAGACCAACGATCCACATAGCCACACATAAGATAAGATGTCGTGTCTCGAAAGCACACGCATTGTGGCTGACGGGCCACAGAAGAGCTGCATGAGCAGGACCAACAAAATAACAAATATACTGGCAAAATGGTAATGGATCGAGGGAGCCAGGACAATGCAGACAAATACGAACGGCATATCGTTCCAACTCCTGGTATTGTTTCTTTGGACATTATATTTTATGTAACCAAGACAAGATGTACGCGACCGAGAGTAAAATTGGGTATAGTAGCACAGTGCCATGAACAACGCCTTACCTTTCAGTTTTTCAGTGCATGGGTCGCAAAAAAACTTTTCGTTCTTAAGCTCCATCAATTCTGCAATCTCGTCCGTGATATCAACGCAGGCGCCATGGAACCTAGGAATATCAACAAAATATCAAAAAAATGAGTCGATGTTTCTCAACTAAGATAAAGCAATCAATCAGGTGATATTCCAGTAGCTCTGCTTACCACTGCCGGCAGTTGTCACACTGAATCATGACCTCTCCGTCGTCAGGTTTTTGGCAATAACAATAAACTTTTTTCGATCGCGTGACACGCTCTACCGGAGCCGTGGCCACGCTCACGGTCGTCCCTTGTGCGCTCTGAAGGTATTCTTCGCTCTGTACAGCTAAACTAGACTGACGCCTGTTCCTGCTGCTTCTCCTGATGTCCTTTGGTGGCGCGGTTGCTACCGGCGGTACTGACACTGCAGACTTAACCACTCCTGAAGGCGCCTGCTTGCCAGATAACGAAGCCATCCTAGGAGGAGGCATCTTTGGCACTCCAGGCGCCTTCAGTGGAGCGCCCATCGCCGCTTCCGATCCATTGCTTTCTGTATCCGGCATGCTGTTCTGAATACCGCCAGAGGGAAAAATAAGGTCGGGTGTGATGCAGCCGGACGCCTGCTCCGGCGGCGAGAGTTGTTTGTTGAGTTCCATGGCAATGAGTGAACCATAGGCCTGATGAGCTGCATTCCAGTCAACAGCCGTTGTATCAATGGAAACTTGAGCCCCGAGCAAACCGTCAAAGCCGCCGGCGGTGTTGGCCTCCAGTGATGAAACCTCGACTGATGTTGCTCCGCTGTTTAAGGTGGATTTGACTTCGCCGGTTTGCCATTGGGCAGGGTCCTGTTCAGGGATAGTATGAGTTGTAGTCTCCCCCTGTCCAGACTCTGAAAAATCAAGGAAGGCCACGCCGCCGTCGGTATGGGACTGTGGCTCCATCTCGCCCTCGGCTAGATCCAGATGGAGATAGTAATCTGGTTGGGGTGTTGAGTCTGTCATTTCCGATGTCGTCGATGATTCCGCAGTTAGATTCGTCAAGACGTTTGTGGGTATGTTTGGCCCAAAACGAAGAAGTTTCTGATTATATAGTAAATAGAAGTCTTAAGAGGCAGGGAAGTGTTGGCAGTGAGGAGGGAGGGGTGGGAATCAGAAATGGAAGGGCAGGAATGACAAACGTGTTTTCGTATTTACGAAAACAGCGCAAACCTAGTCTTTATGACGTCACCTTCATTATTTCCAAGCAAGCTGCAATACTTAAGGGTTATATCCTCCCTGCAGCATGGCCAAACGCGTCGTTCCACACAAGTTCGTTGTACCTTTTTTGGTGAAGTCCCTGGATCTACCCCAAGCCGGTTGTAACCTTGTCCCCAGGGCAGTAATTTTAACCGGTCAATAGTTAACCATGGTTTAGACTAAATCCCACTTCGGTTAACTTGACCTACATATTTATTTGTAAACCACGGGATACCGGTTCACCAGTCAACTTTGCGTCTCTCTCACATACACTCTCTCCATGTAGTTGCCGCAGTTCGACTTCATTTTTAGACTAATGCAGTATTATTGGAGCGAATGTTGGAATGGTGGTGTAAGCTAGTTGTATGGTCCCTGAAAAAAAGACTATGGTCCAGCCTCTGCAAGGAACTTTTGCGCATAGTTGCAAAATACGATGTCGCTCACCGCGTCGTCGGAGAGGCGATTGCGCTTGTCCGTACACACTCCTCCAGAGAAACTAAACATGCGCTCGGGAGCGACAGAGGTCGCAGGGATAGCCAGGTACTTTCTTGCCAACTGGGCCATCATAGGGAATCTTCACTGTTTTGGCATGCAGTTTGAATAACAGAGGTCACGGGTATTCCACCGGTTATCAGCCGAGTTGACCAGTTAGCCAGTTAGCCAGTTAGCCAATTAGCCAGTTAACCGAATTGACCAGTTAACCGAATTGACCAGTTAACCGAATTAACCAATTAACCGAATTGGCCGGAAACTTCACCAGTGTTGCCACACGGAAAAGTTAGTTTGACTGGTTAAAATCACTACTCAAGAGGACCCCAGTCATTTTACGTCGAATTGAATGACCATCGCCCCTTGTAGAATGAAAACTTGCGCGTCCAGAGATCATAGGTTGAATAGGATATTGCGCAGAATCTCTTCAAGACGCGACAACATCACCGAACAACCTCCAAAACGCACCAAATTTTCTAGAAAGTAAGAATATCTCTCTTTCTCCCTCACAAATAAAATAGCTTGGAAAGTACAGAGCGAAACACCACGTCTTTTTTTTTT
>MU617045.1:1523-25616 GCA_025201705.1 Dissophora ornata
TGTTCCACTACTCCAAGCAGTCATGCATCTCGTTTGATCGCCTCTGTCTGTCTGTCTCTGTCTGTCTGTCTGTTACATGTTTTTTTTTTTTTTTTCTACGTTTTATTTTTTATTTTTTCCGTTTTACCCCACACTGCTCAAACACATTAGTCTACAAAAGACATACCCCACCTCGAATTCCATCACTCAAATCACTCTATCCACGACCGCTTCCAAGTGAGCGGAACTCTCTCTTTCTTTCTTTTGTTGTTATAACCTCGACATCTCATACTCTTCCTCGCTCTTCTTCGCGTACACTAATATTTACCCTGTTGTATCCAGGATCAGCCAACTCGACCCCATTTCGTGAACCTCCTTGTTTTGGATTTTTTTTTTTTTTTTTTTTTTTTAATTTTTGGGGGTGGCGTAGCACAACCCCTCGATGAACACAGCACTCACTCACCCTAGCCCTACTCAACAACGATCCCCTTCCGTCCTCAACATGAAATTCAACTCCACTAGCAATGAGAGGAATGACCCTGCAATCTCGTATCGCAGTGGTGATGCTGCTGCTGCTGCTGCTGCTGCTGTTGGAGTCAGTCTTGGTGGAAAGGGAAGGGGAATGAGAGGAGATGGAAATGGTGGATATGGATTCTATCAGAATACAACGGATGATCATTCCAGAACGCGCGATAGTGACATTGTATTTCCAGGCTCGGTGTCAGCAGTTGCAGCAGCACACCACAACACAATATTTTCCACTTCATTTGATGCCTTCTTTGCTGACGAACATCATGACGTCATGTCAGCGGTGACAACAGAAGGGGAACCCCAGGGTTCACTGACGATGCCGTATAGTCATGGACCCGTGGAATTTGAGGATAGTCGGCTATATGAGGGTGCACGATTTGAGGATCGCGAGTATGACTATGAGTCCCAATATCACCACCAGCATCAATACCAAGACCACTTGTCTCCACGCCAGAAACAGTCAGAAGAGATGTTGACGACAGAGTCGGCCATTTCAGCAGGAGGAGGAGGAGGAGGAGGAGGAGGAGGAGGAGGCGGGTCTCAGACGAGGCAGCGCCAGCTAACGGGTCGACAGCAGCTTCAACTTCAGTCTCAACTTTTGACGAGCGAGCTTTCGCAGCAACAGTGTGACCACCAAGTTGAGCAACAGGACGAGCGTGAAGCTATGGACATGGACGAAGACGAGGACCAGGAGCGGGAGGAGGAATCGGAGGCAGGAGAGAACCCTGATACTGACGACGACGACGAGGGCGATTTAATGGAGAATGTTTCTGACAAGAAGAGAAAGGCGACATGGACACAACAACAGCGACGTACCAGCGATTCGGAGAATGAGATAGATGAAGATCTTGATGAGGAGGAAGAGGGTGAGGCATCAGGACAAGAGAGTCGAGGTACTGACGAGGATTCTGAACGACAAGAAGGTAGTCGAAAGCATAAACGTCGTAGAAAGAACCCGATTTCGAACCAGGCAATCCCCCGCAAACCTCGTCAGCAACCATCGGTTCAGGCTGGACAATCTCAGCAGCAAAGACAGTGCCTACTGCAACAACAACAACAACAGCAGCAGCAGCAACAGCAACAGCAACAGCAACAGCAGCAACACTCATCCTCGTTTTCAGTCTCTTCGTCGTCCTCATCAGTGCTCCGTAGCAATTTCATCACCGAGCAACGATTCTTGCTCTTGGCTGAGGACTATCTGCTTTCGCTATCGCCCAAGAAGCGCGAAAAGGCTCTTCTCTCCAATTCAATGTATCAAAAGATCCTCATGGTACTTATCCAGCCTAAAAACACTCAAGTTTCAACAGCTCAGTTTCGGTTCTGGGCAAAAAAGATGTTTACATTGTCAACAACACCAACACATCATGTCGTTTGTCATGGGGGCAAACCTGTGGCAACAAAGGAATGTCTTTATGACGTATTGGTGTATTGCCATCGAAAGAGTTCTCACGGTGGCAGGGACAAGACTTCTGCAGAGGTAAGCTCGTTATTCCTTGTCGCGTATTATTTCCATGTTTACATGATGTTGTTCAGTAATAGCGCGCGCTGTATTAACCTCAGTAACTTTTGTCTTTATTCTATCTACTTTCAGGTGCGACTGCATTACTCCTGGGTTCCCAAAGAGCTCATTGCCCGCTTCGTAAAGCATTGTCCTTTGTGCCTCAGTCGCCGCAGCACACAGCAGCGTCAAGGTCAGGGTGCCAATGGTATGCCATCATCAACTACAACTGTGATGGATAGTCCGAGTCTTTCAACTCTCAAGCAGGTCTCCGACACTTGTGTCGCAATGCGCTTTGAGAACAATCATCAACATCAGGCACTGCACCAATGTCAGCAATATAGCTCCAATAAGCTTGACAGTACACTAGCGCATCGGCAAGAATCTCAGCAGCAAGCTCCACAAGAACCACCGCAGCAGCAACCATCGCAGCGCCACCAGCAGCAGCCGAATTATTCGTTCTCTATGGCAAATGACCATGTTCATCCACCTCTGCTCCATCAAGGCTTTACGCAGTCTCAGCCTCAGTCTGCTCAGGCAAGCTGGCCGTGGAGCAATGTCGAACGAGAGCGCAGCTCTGACGAAGAGCTGGACGGTACTTCCGAACAAGAAAGGGATGGGAGCGAGCTGCAGCACGCCAAGGTTGGCGAATGTAAAGAGAGGAGCGAATCTCTGAGCCCTGTGGATCTACAGGACCGCGACGACCGAATGCAGGTCGATGAAGATGGAGATCAGTACCCTGTGGGCGACTCAAATGACGTCCAAGAGTCCTCTGACGATGAGCAAGATCATAAAAGTCTTATTCATCGCCAGAGGAGCTCTAACGCGGCCGATGGATTAGGTGCTGTGGATAACTTGCCTAGTGGGATGGTCGGAATCACTCAGGATCTTGATCTATCGTTTGGAGGACAAGCACGCCACAACAGCTTGGACCACCTGAATCCAGAACATCTGCAGCGTCTGAAGCAGCAGCATTTCCACCAACAGTATCCATTTGCACATGCCCATTACCACCATCGACTTAGCCCGCACAACACCGCCACCGTCGCATATTACCATCACCACCAACAACACTCACTGCAGCAGTACTCTCAGAAAACCCCATTGCCCATCGTGCCAGTAGCTGTCCATCCCAACGGCCACATCCTTCACGACCGACACCCAATCCACAACCGCGCACGGATCATGGGACTCGCTACAACTGCATCAACTGCAACAACCGCTACACCAGCAGGTTCCAGCAACTCGGAGCCGATGCCCATGTCGCTTCCAGGAATGTCCAGGATACATGCGATTCACAACAATCCATTCTTATTGTCACCATTACACCTCTCATCAAACTCACACCACCACGCTGTGGCAGCACTCCAACAGCAGCAGAATTTCCAGCAGGGTCATGCATATCAGCACAATCATAATACGACGCACGAACAGCACCAGACATTGTTTTATGGAGAGCACGGATTTAGTGCGTCTGATGAAAACACCAGCAACGATAGCAGTAACTCTGACGACTATGACTATGATGACGAGGAAGAAGAAGAAAGAGAAGATCAAGGTGATGCTGGCGGTAATAGTGATGACGACAACGACGACAGGATCGGGAGACACAACTCCATTGAGAGCAGGATCAGAGAGGTAGACGGGATCCAAGCACTCTAAGGACACCAAAAACGAACAGACATGACTCTCATTTTTAAAAGAAAGAGCTCGAGCAACTATTTTGAAGGAGCCAAGAAAGGATCCCCTGGATACTGTGAATGAAAATTGCCCAATCAATGTATGGTACAAATCATACCGATCACGAATCCCCCACGTTCCTCTTCAGGTCCACAAGCAAATAATGACAACAACACAGATATCACAACTTCAAATGTCAAGATATGGCACATTTCATGTATTAAAAACACTTATGATCGCCAATGGTTGCCTTCCTAGCCTTTTTTTCTTTCTTTTCGCCTTTATTGTCCAAAGAAAATTCTCGTACATATTTTGTCAATGCTGCTATGAGGACAAAAATGGTCACTTCTCGCGTCATGGTTCTCTTCATCTCGCTCTCCGCTAGGATTTAAATGCCATACTCCTCCAATTGCTTCAAAAGGTGCTTAGATTCCTCAGCCCACTTCACGGGCGTTGCCGAAACAATCGTGAATCGAGTCTTGGCCTCGTCCTAGTGATGCACAGGGTATGAATAATAGTAAATATTAGAGCAACACCACAGTCATCACAAATAATTATGACAACACCCTTTATACTTACGCCATAAGTCTCCTGCTTGGCTCGGCACCTAAAAATATACGACTTGAACGTGGCCCTGTCAAACGTGGGCTTCACTTCTTGTGGGTTCTACAGCGGGGAAGTAAAGTCATGCACGATATCAGTCCAACTACAATATCTTGAGCGTAATTATAGTCGACTTGCTTACATCGTCTACTTCCTCTTACCATGACAAGTTCGCCAGCTGGCCTTCCAGTAATGATGATACCAGCATCGTTAAACGCCTGCAGCCAGTTATGGCCTGTGTGATCGGCGGCATTTAGACCCATGATGTATCGATATTCTGGTCCTGGGTGTGTCTGGTTGCACGATTCGCATCGCCAACCGTTGCTATCCTCCGTGACCTTTTTGTTGCAGTTGGGTGCTGGGCATGCAGGGTATTGGAATGTCCTGTCTGTCTTGCCCATCATTACAATCGTACCCTTAGTCTCGAAATACAGCTGCTGCATTGGGTCCAAGTTTGCGCTCGCGTTCTTGAACTCCTCGAACGTCATCCTTTGCGCCGAATTGCCCTTGTTGAACTCGGAAGCATGGGCTTGGAAGTTGGTAGACTGTCCTTGCTGGTCAAACCATGCTCGGAGCTTGAACGCCTCTGGGATCGTGGGGTTGAGCTTGAATGTGCTGCCGCCAAAGGCATTGAGAGACTTGCCTCCATAGTTGCTGACGGAGACACCCTTGAATGCGACCACTGGGTTGGGGCTACTGGCAGAGAATGTCTCGGCCTGGTTGCCCCACAGTGTTAGACGCGTAATGAAGCCAGTGTTATCCGCCAATGACAAATCGCGCTTGATGACAGGGCGATTTGTCTTTTGCGAAATGTTGCTCGTGACTTCCCCGATATCTCTGATGATTGCAACAACATCCACAATATCCTTCTCGTTCACATCAGCAAGAGATGACAGGTTTACAAAGTCGTAACGCATCTCTGGCACACTGTTGCTCTCAGGCGCCTGGCGGATTTAGAAGATATAATCGAAACGCAGTTAGACGTCAGCTAGGAAATCGACCTGGTATTATAAGTGGATGAAAAACTTACATGAATGATCAGAGAGTCCCTCTGCAAAATCAGTTCATAGTTATTCTTGATATTCGAAAACTGCTTCTTTGCCATGTCAACCTTGGCGTTCGAAAGGTAGTACACCTCGCCCTCCTCAATCATGTTGTAAAAGTCGTCCACCTGCTGCGTGAAAGCGGTAGCCTTGATCTCGCCCTAGGTGCAACCGCAGAGATAGGGACAGTTAGTTCTAAGTGTTTGCTCCACTCCATGGGCTAAGAACACACCTGCACTGCCAGCTCGCACACAAGACTTACGCTCTCATCCATCAGAGTCATGCTGAATAGCCTGCCCTCACTTCCCCCTGGCTTGCTCCAAGTTTTGATGTCAGACTTTTGAGTGACGCGGGCCATAATCGTCCATCTGTTCTGATAGGGGTTGAGAGAGCTGATGGGAAAGATTGGTCCACCACTGGGCGAGAGGCGCTGCTGTTGCTGTTGTTGTTGCTGTTGCTGTTGCTGTTGCTGTTGCTGTTGCTGTTGCGGGGCGTGGTGCTGCTGGTAAGGGTTGGGGGCTTGTTGTTGGCCTGATCCAGGACCAGAACTGTTTGGAACTGGCGCCGACTCGGGATCAATGCCGATCTATAGTTTGTGAATCAGAAGATAATATTGTCAGACATCATGTCCATGCGTGTCACATTTCAACCGCAGGTGAAAGTTTTGAACTTACCGGATTTCCGATCTTCCCAATGTCACCAAAACTGTCAAGAACATCCAACTCTACAGCAAGAACAAGTCTGAGTGGAAGTAATAGTCATTAGTCTCAAAAGCTCTTCATAGAGTCGAACCAAAGGAGCGGGAGTGATGTCACTGTACATACTTTCTTCCATTGATCGGTCTGATCGAGTACTTGTTCAGCTTGACGAGACTATACTTTTTCAAGGCCTTGCTCTCGACGAGATGGTTAAGCGAGGTCCCGATAATGCCTAGAGGTACGTTAAGAACACGACTGACGCTGTCAGCCATTGATTGATTCACAGGTCATCGAGGTCAATGCGTAATGTAGTCCGCATACCTTGCAGGACGTGGTTTCCATCTGAGAACAACACTCTACAGTTTCAAGGGAGGAGATGAGAAAGACATGGGTATTGTTAGACCTCATTGGACCCCTTTGCCACCAAAAACTTCAGGGTCAGAATATCGCACCTGTATCGAGTGGATCCACCTGGCCCAGACTGCGGCATGGACCTTGTGTTCAAGACCTGCAGAATGGGGTCCTGGCAGGGCTGATCATTATAGATGGCCTCGATGGCATTGGGCGTGCACGGGTTGGTCATGGCTGGATGGACGAGAGGGGGATGGGGGTGAAAGGAGCGAGAACGTGAAATACAAATAGAGGGAACGCGTTGGGGCCACACAGTCACCTTTAATTAAACCACGTGACATTTGCGTTCTTTTTCGCAGGTGGCTTCAAATCCGCAGGAGGGGCGAAAAAAAAAAAAAAAAAGGTACAGCAGCCGTGGGTTGCGGCACGCTGGGAGCGGACTGGCTGCGGGTGCTTCTGTGGTGCGTCTGTGGGACATCAAAATCGCACTCGCCGCCCGAAAAATTTTTTTCACCCTCTTTGCTTCACTCCATCTCCTTTCATTAGACAATCCGAGTTCTTCATCCAAGGAACTCTCTTTGTCTTCATAAAAAAAAAAGCAAAAAAAAATCATGGCTGCCACTCGGTAGGTCTATCGCTGTCCATCTGATTCCCCCCATCCCTCCCTGAGTCGCAATCCCTTGGCAACGGCGCTCCCGGTTTTGTGTCCCTCCTTTTTCCTTCCTCCTGTTATGAATCTAGCTCTGATGGCACCACAGATGCTCGATCCTCTTGGATCTGAAAAATGAGCGGTGCTATTTCCAGAATCCACACATTTTAGCCGGTGTATCATCCGTCCGTAGCCTATGCAACCCCTCATTTGATCCCGTTGCAGTTGCATCGGGAAGTGCCACGAAGATGGATCATCTGCTTTTGTCCCTGGAGAGTTGGAGTGATCCCGCCGGCCCAGAGCTATACTGGAAAGAAGGGGCGTCCACACCCTCTTGGGACAGTTCGGCAATTTGTTATCTTCAACATTGTTCCTGCAACATGCTTGTTGCTGTCCCTCCCTTGTCCTCCTTGTCTTGCCGACCGATATGCATCTCTCCCCTGGTGAAAAAATGTTTAGATGAAATTGGGCAATAGAGTTCTAACACTGTGTTTACGATATAATAGCGATGAGGCCAACGGTCTCGAACTTGACCAGAATGAGATTGAGGTAATGATTCTCGCCAGGAACGGTGCTCCTTCGTGAGAGCTATGGATCATCGCCTCTGGGATTTCAGTGGCACCTGATATTGACAGGTTCTTCTTGCCGTTATTTTGCACCTGCCTTTCTCAATTAGTCCAACTGGGATGAGATTGTTGACAACTTCGACAACATGAACCTCTCCCCTGAGTTGCTCCGCGGTATCTATGCCTATGGGTATGTCTAAAATTGGATTACATGCCTTGCGACAGTTCGTTCACATCATGGCCACCGTGTACTAACATATCCTTGGTATATCTACAAATCAGTTTCGAACGTCCTTCGACCATTCAGCAGCGTGCCATTCTCCCTGTCATCAAGGGTCATGATGTCATTGCTCAGGCCCAGTCTGGTACCGGAAAGACTGCCACCTTCTCGATCTCTGCTCTCCAGAAGTTGGACACCGCCAACCCTCAGTGCCAGGCCCTCATCCTCGCCCCCACCCGCGAGTTGGCCCAGCAGATCCAGAAGGTCGTCATCGCTCTCGGTGACTTCATGAAGGTCCAGTGCCACGCCTGCATTGGTGGTACCAACGTCCGTGAGGACATGAGAACCCTCGAGGCCGGTGCCCAGGTCGTCGTCGGTACCCCCGGTCGTGTTTTCGATATGATCAACCGTGGTGCCCTCAAAACCGACAGCATGAAGATGTTCATCCTCGACGAGGCTGATGAGATGTTGTCTCGCGGTTTCAAGGACCAGATTTACGACGTCTTCCAGCGTCTTCCTCCTAGCACCCAGGTCGTCCTGTTGTCTGCTACCATGCCCACCGAGGTCATGGAGGTCACCACCAAGTTCATGCGCGATCCCATCCGTATTTTGGTCAAGAAGGACGAGTTGACCCTCGAGGGTATCAAGCAGTTCTACGTCGCCGTTGAGAAGGAGGAGTGGAAGCTCGACACCTTGTGCGATCTCTACGAGACTGTCACCATCACCCAGGCCGTCATCTTCTGCAACACCCGCAGAAAGGTCGACTGGTTGACCGAGAAGTTGACTGCTCGTGAGTTCACTGTCTCTGCCATGCACGGAGACATGGAGCAGGGTCAGCGTGAGGTCATCATGAAGGAGTTCCGTTCCGGTTCTTCCCGTGTCTTGATCGCCACCGACTTGTTGGCCCGTGGTATCGATGTCCAGCAGGTCTCTTTGGTCATCAACTACGATCTCCCCACCAACAAGGAGAACTACATTCACCGTATCGGTCGTGGTGGTCGTTTCGGTCGTAAGGGTGTTGCCATCAACTTTGTCACTGCCGACGACACCCGCATGCTCCGCGAGATTGAGCAGTTCTACTCTACTCAGATCCTTGAGATGCCCATGAACGTTGCCGATCTCATCTAAGCGGCGTATCACCCCCTGTTTGCGGTCGAGTGAAAAGAGAAGAAACTAAAAAAGAGGGGCCCCTTTTTTCTTTTTTTTTTCTTGTTCTTTGACGAAAACTAATGTATGTGCCTCTAAAATACACTTGCATTTTTTCTGTCTTTGCTCATGCTCTGTTACCTTTGTCAATGGATTGAGTGGATCGTGATTGCGGAATCTAACAGCACTTTTTTATTATTCTCTCTCTATCTGTCTTTTGGCTGGTTGTTGTTCGCACTGTGGATTACTTGCGGATATCAATAGAATGCAGAATAAAATACTTTTCTTTTGAGATGGAAATAAGAATATCACAGAGTGTTGATACAAATGCACAGATGACATGAAACGATTACGAGGCCAGAAAAAAAAAATATAAAGAAAATGAGCAGGAAGGAGTAGAGATAGGCTAAATGGAAGCACTGGAAGTTGGCTATCTAAAGGTGCCATCTTGCGATGGTTCAACCGAAGTGTAGTCGCATTGCATGACAGTGTGCTCGGGCGAGCCACAGTAGAGGCAGGTGTGCATGTATGGGCATGGGCTTTTGTTGACCAGGAACCGACATCCCTTCGGGGCAATGTTGAACGACAAACACGGTCGGATTAAAACAACTGTCTCTTCCCTTTCCATGCTTACTGCTCCTGCCGGCGATGCCAATGCAGATCCTGCTCCTGTTGCTGAATCCCCACCAGTGGCTGTGCGTTTCCTGCTGCCATGTTGCGTTGTAGTTGAATCAATATCCATATCAGTATTGCCATTCGACTTGGTTTCAATGAGCTTTGCCAATGCAAGGGCTGCTGCAGACGTCGGTCCGGACCCAGATCCTAGTGCCGATCCCGCCCCCACTCCTGCTCCTGCGGTTGTTCCCATGCTGGCGCCTACCGATTGTATCTTTGGCGGTACAACCACGGCGGTCGCAGACCCTGCGGCGGCGGAGGTCGAGAGCTGGCTCAGTCTTGAAATCAGTTCGTTTGTGGCCGACATCATCCTCTGGAGCTCAGGCAGCTGCTGCTGCTCCAGTCCCTGCTTCATCTCGTGCTGAATTTGGCTCAATTTGCGTTCGAGCTCCAACTGGGCTTCCAGTTGGGCGATACGCGCGTCCGAATCGACGGCCTTTGTGGTGAGCTCATTCAACTGCATCGCAATGGCTGTATACCGCCCCTGAAGCTGCTGGAGATCGACGGTGCAGCGGTCAATGATTTCAAAGGCCAGCGACATATCGCTCCTACCGATCTCGCCTTGTGGTGTTGGGACCATATTGAGGCCGTTACTGTTGAAATATGGAGAGCCTTGCGTTCGATTCTGCAAGGCGAAGCTCGTCATTGTCAACCCTACAGGTTGGCCAAGATGCGTGGTCAGTGGCAGGTCTGCGCCAAATGTCGTTGAAGATGGCGACCCCAGGCCGTTTTTCCGGCTCGCCGCAGAAAAGAATATCGGTGATTCAATGCTGTGCTGAAGTCTACTGGCGGATGAAAATAGAATAGGTGACTCTACTTTGACAGCGATCTCATTCGCATCTCCACCTTGCTGTCCCGGCGCCGACTCGTGACGAGGATGCTGCTGTTGCTGCTGTTGCTGCTGTTGTTGTTGCTGCTGTTGTTGTTGCTGCTGTTGTTGCATTCGATTCGCTGACGAGAAAATGATAGGTTCATCTTGATCCATTGGCATGGATTCCAGGGCCTTCAGGGACGACTGTTGCTGGTTCGACTGCGCCGCGTCTGGCTTGGGTTGCATCCGGTTTATGGACGAAAAGATGATTGGAGAATCGTCAGACGGATTTGGCTTAGCGATTTCGCTCGCCTCAGACTTACTGGCCACCCCGGGGACCTCATTCTCGGCTGGGGAGATCTCTCCGCTGCCTGAGACCTTCTCATGACTCTTGTCCTTGACGCTGTCTGCTCCCTTCTCACGAGTACTATCAGCAGATCTTTCATTTGCTCTCTCGTTACTCTTATCACCGCCGCTCGAAGGCGCTCTGTCAGAGATGAGTTCAGGGTTGCGCTCAGACACCCAATCCTGTCCTCTGTCGCCTCTTCGTTCAACCTCCCTGTCACTTCCTCGGTCACTTCCCCTGTCACTTCCACGGTCATTAATCTTGTCGTTCAGTCTATCACTATATCGTTCATATCCACGATCAACTGCTCTTGCAACTCCTCTGTCATAGCCTCGATCTCCTACTCGCTCAAATCGATCGTATCTATCATATCCTCGATCATAATCCCTGTCCGCATCCCGATATCCTCCTCGATCTGAGCCTCGGTCATATCCACGGTCTGTTGCCCTGTCGTAACGTCTGTCCATAACCCTCTCTGATTCTCGATCTGGATAGCGGTTGGTCATTCTGTCTGAGTTCCTGATTGGCTCTAATGACCGTTCGCTCTCTCTGGTTGGATGCGTTTGTCTGGTTCTGTCCTTCTCAACTTCCGCTTCGTTCCTTTTGCCAAGTCTAGGGTCTTTCGGTCGAGAAATCGTTGCAGATGCTGTTTCCTTGCTATTATCGACAGACTGCCTATTCCCTGAGTTAGCTGTAGCTGCAGCTGTAGCTGCAACTGTAGCAGAAACAGCGGCATGCTCTTCCCTGATGGCATGCAAACTCAACCCTATGACGTGCTCCTTGACATCCTTTCCAGCTTTGATTCGTTTCGAAGGCTGCTGTTCTTGGATGTCTTGTTCTGGGTATGTCTTCCTGAATGTCGAGAGGATAATGGGACTAGATGGTCGGCTTAGATTACTGTCGTCGTTTCCGCTACCGCTTCCACCATTCCTCTGTGATCTCGAGTTATTAGCAATCTCCTCCCTCCGAGAAGCCACGATCGCAGCGACCTTTAGCTTTAGACGCTCTTCTTGTGTACTTATTCCTGCTGAGTTTTGGTTCTCAGTCTCGACTGACATGTTGGGAGCCAGCTTCGACGATAAACTGTGAACTGGGGGACTTGCGAGCGGCGCAAATGATTTTCCTGCCGAAAGCCCGGGCTGGGTGGTAATGCTCATAGTCTGCGCCATGGTTGACTTGATAGGGCTGTTGTTATTGACAGTGGTCTTATTTCCATGTGCGGTCTCAGAGGCCGATTGAGATACTGGGGTGGCTGAAAACTTTGTTGACAATGACAATGACTCGGACGCTTTTGAAGAACTCGTCGACGACGGATTTCCTGATGGAGTATTAAGCACGCTAAGCTTTATCGATGGGAACGCAGAGGAAGAGGCGTCATCAGGGGTACGTGGCTTGGAGTCGGCAAATGCTGGTAGCTGCACGTTAGCTGATTCAAACTTGTTGGGCGCTGAGAATTTAGTGGATGGCGTTAGCGACAGCCGAATGGGAGGTCCTCGAGCCGTCGTGGGTGCCCTCACATCGATCGGTACAAAGTTGCCAGCGCTAAATGATGCATTCTTAGCCGTTGCGTCTTCGACTCTCGGTTCTTGCGATTTGAAAGTGATACTATCGCCGGCAAAGCCAGGGACGCGATTGGCGCGATCTTGCAAAGGCATCTGGACATCGGGGTTGTTCAGGTCCTTTCGGAATAAGACAGAATCGGCCACTGGATTCGAGACGATCTCTGAGCTTAGAATGCCTTGAGTATCATTCAATGGAGTGTTGCCTACTATTTTCGCACAGTTGTTAGAATCGATATTCATGTAAACACGGATCTGCTGAGCACTGTAAGCCTTTTCTCACCTGGGTCAGCGGATCTTGCATTCGCCTGCACAGCCGCAAATGTCAAGCCCTTGGGATTCAGTAGTAACGGTGGTGTCGATTGAAGACACACAGTTAGAGCGCGCTAAGAGAAGGGCTATTCTTCATAAGAGCAGCCTCTGGATGCGACGCGCTGTGAAAAAAAAGAGACAATATACCTTGAATTTGATATCAGGGCGGCCAGCATTATCCTGATTTTGTTGATTCGAGGCTCTGGCGGAGTGCTGAGTAAGAAGTTCTCGCAGATCGCTTGACTCTTTCGAGATCCCGCTCTCAAGGTGATGACCACGCTGTCCGATTGACCCAACCTCCCGTTGTCGATCTTGGCTCCATTGCTGGGCCTGGCGCCCATGTGTATCGAGAGGTCCCCGAACAGTAATGCCCGAGCTTGGGTCCTCCCGGTGGCCATTACTATGTCCAGAATCAGGGCCATGTAGGACAATACCTTCAGATGGCGAGATCCACTGTGGGTGACCTGATACCTCTTCTCGCAAAGATTGCAGGGATATGCCACGTTCAAAATGTGATTGCATGGGTCCATCTGTATACTCGTAGTTCGAGGGATAATAATCCCGCTGGTTGGAGTATCCAACAGTAGCGTTCGAACGTCTAGAGCGTGTATCGGACGGCGTTGTGGAGGAGGCCCTATGGTTCCTAATTGCTGTCTGCCGCTGGCGGAGCATATCTTTAAACGCACTCTTCTTGCTGGGGTTCGACTGTTCGTTGGAGTTGGGCGCTGCAGTGGCAGAAGGGTTTGATCCTTGTAGATGAGAAGAAAAACCCTGATTGCCGAATGGTTTCTGATCCATAATGCACGATCAAGGCGTATATATGTTCCAAAGAACCGGCGTAGTGCTGCTCTTGCCTGTTGATTCTCCGCTGGGGATGTTGGATCGGCTTGCTTATGGAGGCTAACGTAGCTGATTCAGAGGCACCAAATCATGGGATTGGGAGGAATGAGCAACGATGAGACGGAGAAGGAAAGGGAGGAGTCAAGTCGACAACGGCTTGTGATGCGATTAGTCCGTTCTGCGACGTAGGTCAAAGCGAAAGGAATATTACATTTAGAGAGGGTTGGATTCTCATTCTGTTGAACCTCTGATATCGAGAGAGGTTATTGGTGTCCTCCCATGCCCCGATCGTAGGAAACACCACTGGTGATCTATCATGGATGCAGGCGTGAGTAGATGCTACCTTCACTGAGATCTCATTTAAGACCGTATAAGTCGTCTTCTGCTTGTAAAGAACATATCCTTTTGGACCTGAACGGAAATATCAGCCTCGACGTTGGTTATCACTTTCTGATTCTCCTCTGAAGGAGACAAGATCCTCCGGTAACCGGTCTGTTAGCCGATATACCGGGAAAGTTCAGGACGGAGGATTTGCTTCAAGATAGCAGTACACGCGCGGAGCTCCTTGCTAGACTCATTGTCATCATCATCACCACCACCACCACCATTGCCGTCATCTTCAGCTCGTCCTTTTGCCTTTAACGGCAGCTCTCTTTCTCGCTGTCTCCACTTGCTTGGCCTTCACCTGCCGCTCCTCGTCTCTCGGTTCCTTTGCCCACACCATGCCAATGTCAGAGTCGACCGCCTTGTGCCATTGGAGTAGACTTCCAGACCGCATCTTCCCATATGCTGTATCTCGGTATACTCTGAGAATGACTCAGACTCGTTCTTGACACAGTTCGCTGTTGATTGGAGTGTCCCTCTTGGCGATCTCGTGTTTGCGCGGAATGCACTCTTCGCATTTTCGAGTGACTCTGCTGCTGTGAAGTTTTGAGTAGCGGAGGTGGACACGAGCAAGAAAATGTATGATCAAAGCTTGTTATTCTGTGCACTGTGATTCAGGAGAGTTGCGGAGATGTAGTGTGCCAGAGAGGGGTCCGGGGTTGTGGAAACTTCAACCACCAAGTCGAGCTTGGGTGTGCTTGGATTTTTTTGAGTTGTTGAAGCCATATCGCGTCGGGTTTGAAAGCTGCGGTGAATTGTGACATTGCACCACATTATTCGAGGCGGACCAGCGGTTTTCATGCTGAGAGGTTTGGAAAGAGAAGAGAGTGTGTGGTGAAAAGGAATTGAGGAACCAGCATGAAGAACGAAACAAGAGTCCACAGAGGTTTTGTATTGTTTTGATGGCACTCAGGCATCACTAACATTTCTCTTTGCTCACTTCCCTATACCACACTCCACATATTTATAAAATTGTACATAGTATACTCTATTTATTGGAGCTACATATTGGAAGATGCTGTTTGATGGAGGAGGAGGAGGGGGTGGAGACAGAATAGCACTTCAAGAGTATGACAGAAGATAAATAGCTACGAAAGATAGGTCCAGCTTTGATGGAGGAAGATCAAAGACTGTGGGTAGAAAGAGGTCATCAACGCTGGCTGCGCATGATGAAAAGAGCCAGGAAGATGGAGAGGGGAAAGTGGAGGATACGGTCCAAGAAAGCAGCGTAATATATGCCTTCATCTACCGCAGAGCTGGCTCTGATGGTACAAATTATAGAAGTATAAGAGTATGGAGTAAAAAACAATGTCATAGGATGCCGCACAGTGGGTGATTCTAAAGTACAAAGGTCGACACATGCGACTCAACAGCAACGATATATAAGAGCAGACAAGGGAAGGAAAGGAAGGGAGAGGCATACAAAGTAGACCCTCTTTTTTACCAAACGCGGCCCTCCGCGCCAAAGTAATCGGGAGTTTCGTCATCACCACCATTGCCGCCGCGACGGGTCAAGGTGCGGTATGCCGAAGGCTGGAGCTTGGTCTTGACGGCAGCATGACAGGGGTTTCGAAGATATCTGACCATCGGTGTGACACTGAATCCTTGGCGGCCATCGACCAGCAAAGGGCTCTCCTCATCCATGCCTTTCATAGGTGTAACACGGGTCGAGGGTCGACCGATGCTAAAGTCCATCTCGCTGGCGTCAACAGAATAGCGGCGCATGCTCTTGAGCATCCTTCGACGGCTAGCGGCCTGTTCAAGACGACTGGGGGAGCCCTGGCTATTCAAGAGGTCGGAAAGCAGGGAACGACGGGGCGTGTTCGCAGGCGAAATGATATTGACCTTTTCAAAGTAAGAGGAAGTAAAATAATCGCGGTTATGGTTAGAGAACCGTACGCTTGTATACTGGATCGTGCCATAAGTGAGTGGGGATATCCAGTCGTGTTGTCCAGGAGACGTGGACGTCGATTGCTGATACGTGTAGTCGAGAGAACTGCAGTAACTGAGAGTACAGTGGCAAATGACGCAAACTTCGTGAAGTGATTTATCGAAGACAGTTGCCGAAGGCAAGTTCTGAGGCGTGCCAATAATGAATATGGGGGTTATAGACGCGCGCTCTTTTGCAGATGGAGAAGATGGAGCAACTGTTTCAAAAGTAACCTCGAAAGTCGAAGGCACAGTGACCGCGATACAGATGCTGTCCGAGCACGCATTGTAGGGCGCGGGTCGTGTCGACAGGCTGTTCCCTGTCATTGCCGTTATTTAGCGCGGGAAAGTTCTTTGATGTAGAGTTTGTGGGATGCAGGTTGGGTCGTGGAAAATGAAAAATGGAAAATGGAAAATAGTCCCCGTCATGGAGATGGAGAAGGGTGGTGCTATATAAGCAAACGATTGCTGCCTAGTCTTACCTTGACGAGCTTTCCATTCAGCGAACCTGACATGATAGCTATGATGAGACAAATGTGCGAACAATGCAAAGTCAGTCTTGCGCGCTTCCATCAAAACAGAGCAGACAAACCCCATGCGTGTGGTTTTAAAATGTCATGCATGTCGAAACAACAGCGTTGTAACAGAAAGCCAACAGCGCGCACATGAGCGTGTAGATCAATGGCATTGGGCTGGAAGCATGACTGACGTCCGAAAAGCATTTTTGCAACCTACTCTCAGTCTTGTCTTTACTCTCCGCAGGTGTAACGTTCGCGTTGGCGATACCTGCACCAGACAATCCCCTCTGAAGCAGCTCGAGCGAGATGGCACCGTCGCTCTTGCGCTTAGCGTGACGCGTCTGGTGAACAGGGGAGGCGGACCCTTCCGAAACCTCAAGCGTGTCATAGAGGCGATCATTGGCGAGGTAGTAAGACGGGTGATTGTAGTGCTCGTGGTAGGAAGCTACAGCCAAGCAGCTCACAGAGCGGCGGTGGTAGCTCCCCGGACTGTAGAAGCAAGATTTTACGCGGAGGATATGTGGTTAGAGATCCGTGGGCCAAACAAACATGCATACACTCACTCAAAAAAAGGCACACAAGCACTCATTGTTACCTTTTGCGCATGGCGATACCGGACTTTGGCTGGAATGATCCTGTTGGACTCTGGTCGAAGCGATCGAACTTGAATTGACTCTGAGAAGCGGCGAGCATGTTAAAGTAATACAAAAATGGAAGGTCGGGGAAAGGATGGTCGTACAAGAGCGTGTATAGGAGGAGTGAAAGCTTGCGCGGTTAAATGAGATCAAAGAAATAGGGTGGAGTGGACAGGATGAAGGTATTCGTTAAAAGGTTCTAGATAAGGTGGGTTAAAGAAATAGAGTGGAGGGCGAGAGAAGAAGCGGGAGCGTTGAAGTGCTAGGTGAGTGCCGTGTGGGCGTGTGGGGGAATTCCTTGTGCAGATGGTTCGTCGCTTTTAGTTCATGGAGGTTGTCGGTAGGGAGGAACTACTGACAATGAATGCGGAGGAGTGAGGAAGGGACGAATGCGAAGGATAGGTGGAGGTATTGGAGAGAAACTCGAAGAAAATTAACTAGAGGCCGATGTAGAGAAGAAAAGAAGACAATGGATCGGAATCGGAGAGGAAGGCGCCAGGTATTTATGTGTCCTCCTTCATGCTTATGTCTTGCTCTTTCTCGGGGGAAGGAAGTGAGCAAGTGGATCGGAAACACAAGATGAAAAAGGTTAAGGGAGGCAGGTACGACAATCAGAATTAGGATCACAACGTTGGGGGAAAGGGTCGCCGACTCTTGTGTCTCCACGGTGCCAGTCGCGTCATCCTTGTGTGTCACAAGTGCGTGCATTTTTAGAAAAGAAGGGGATCGCGGCTTTCCTTTGTGTGAGCGCCTCATACCCTAAATGCGAAAACGGGCAGACCAAGCATGAACGATTGCTGACAAATGGCTGCTGAGCATCGGCTCACGAGCGAACATTGCGAAGATGCGCCGCTTGACAATGGCAAGTTTAAGTATAAAAATAACGACAGGATAGAAGCCCGAAAAGGTCAAAAAGGAATATGAAAATTAGACTGATCCAGATCATCCGCTTTGGCTCCGTCCTTAAGCTGCCTCTGCCTTGCGTATTGAATCGCTGCTTTATTGGACCCTCCTGCAAGCAAAATTATGCTGGAGATGATGGGCAAATCTGCATAACGACTTGACTATATCGAAACCATCTGAATCTTTACGATTTAATTTAGTCGATGGGCTGTGTGTGTGCAAGCTGTGAATGGTTCTCTGGAGTGATACAAGGAGGATGGATGCAAGGAGTCACTGGCCGATTCGAGTATTAATTGACAAGCGAAATGTAAAACGCTAGAGCAGGCATGAGGGGAAGATTACACGGGTGCAAAAAAAAGGGAGCAAGTTTTGAATTTGTCCACATCGAGCATTGACCCCGCGCTTCGCCTTGGTCAGAGCGTCACACCGTCGAGGTCATGTCGAATACATGCAGTGTCATGCGATGCAAGGGCAAAAAAATGATACCCGATGCATTTTGTCACCTGTTGCCGCAGCCTGCCCATTTCATGTTTGAACAGACACAAAGAATTAAGGAAGACCAGTTGCCGCATAAGAAAGGGATAGTCGTTCTTAACTAGGCTGACAATTGTATGAAGGCTGATAGCTCTTTGTATTTTCGTGGTCTCGGCTCATTTGGAAGAGCATTAGTGCCAGTCGGGAAGCCTTCTGAAACGAAAGAAAATGCGTATACCGGATTAAACATGCACCACTGGCATATGTAGTGGTCCGTGCCGTTAGACACGGTCTATCATGACAAACCCTTCCGCGTCATCAAGGACTCGAGAGGGTTCAGGAGTTTTGCAACGAGTCATGCCAAAGTAGACTATCTCAAACACGTTAGTATTTCATAAGCATCTGTTCCAGTGAGATGTATGCATGTTCCCATCCCTGCTCCACGCCTCCGCCAGCCCAGTATTACTCACCTGAGTTTCGACGCATATTATCCCGGCATGGTAGCTTGATTACGCGTGGTCATATTCTTGTGTCTATTCAATCTCCATGTATACGTATACGTCGCGCGTTAAAACTCTTCGTTTGAATCGGGCTTCTTCATATTGTCCAATTGCTAAGGCTACCATGTCGTTACTCAAGAGAGAGAAACACAGTAATGGAGTTGATGCACGAGAACGATAGAAAGTTATCTACACAGTGCTCTTCAATCAAATCACCGAGCAGGAAATGTGAGGCATTCGAGGTGCCCACTCTCGCGTAATTTCTATTCTATTGGTGCAGTCTGCCTCTCATATCGGCTATCACTCACCGGCTTTGTCCAACTCGACATCAAGAAGATGCTACTGAAATCATGCAGGGTGTAGATCAGCGATCTCTATCCTCACCCTCGACGAAAGCGTAAACATTTGCAACGGTCGCATTCATGCAAAGCGAAACAGTCCGCGCACCTGTGTAACAAACATGAGGGGAGCCAAATTGCGAAAAGGGGTTGGGGATAAACATGTTTACATTCATGGAGGTCTTCCTGACAGCTTCAAATATAACGTAAAATAGGGTGGATATGCGGCTACGTCGCCATCGCTTGAGATCCAGCACCCAGATCCATGGAGACATGGGAAGGAATCTTCATATCAAGGACTTCAAGTTTATTATCTTGCCGCTCAATGTTGTATCTTTGTGAATGGTGCTCAAGAATGTGCTAAGATAATTGCACGCTAGGTATATTTGCGGCATAGTTAGATTCATGGGCTTCGGTAGTACATGGCGCGAGGCTGTCTGGAAACTAAAGATACGGGAATCTGGCATTCATTTCGGCCCGACCCCTTGTACATTTCTTGGAGAAAAAAAAATAGATGTAAGAGCAGTGACATGACCTATCATCGGGGTCTGGCGCGGCCTTCCAGAACGTAAGCACGACTCGGGAGATAGGAAATCCCTATCTCGGCCTCCAAGGTACCACCACCTGCAGACTTTTACATAACAAATTAGATTGGATCTGAAGAGCGCGTCCCGACTGTGCTCCATGCCTTGGGTTTCATCCGTGGCCCCTTGACCCCTGAACGGTCCTCGATGGGTAGCGCCTGGGCTTCACAACACAACATCTGCTGGCGTTGCAAACCGTTACTACTAGATACGGTCCTGTTTGTGTCGATGGTAACAGGGGAGTTGCTTCGAGTTGAATCTACTACTATTGTCGCAATATTATTGGCAGTTTAAAAGGCTGTCAAACTTCCAAAAGGCGTCAGCCATAATCGAACAAACTGAAGTCTCTGATCGAGGCTCTGCGAAAAAGGGGTGTCAGCGACCAAAGTGATGTCGAGGGGGTCAGAGGGCCCAGTCAGAATGCAGCAGCGGAGTAGGCTAGCGTCGACGTATTGCCCAGGAGCAGCAGACTGCTACTCTGTCACAATCATCCGCTTCAATGGTGTGAGCGAAGACTTGAGGGACTTTCGCTCGTTCGGCTGACCGAATAAACTAAGAATCTAATTCCTAACTGAAAGAATATCAACAAGCTAGGACGCCCTCTCACTGATGAGGTGAAAAACGTCGACGTCGAATGGTTTTACTATGCCATTGCTTGATACCCGAAAATTCAAGAAGGGCATAGTTCGCAGCTAGAGCGACACATAAGCCCGTCTCACCGCAAAAAAAAAAAAAAAAAAAAAGCTCGAGTCGATGTGGGAGCTTTTGGGTCGTCACGCTAGGATGACCATTGTCACTACCTTGCTATTGATTGCATTGTCTGCCCCCAGACGGTGCGTTTAGTTTTGAAGATGTGAAACTTCCACACGTATCTGCCTAACCTCGCTATTTCCAAGTCGTAGCGGTATAAGTTCCCACTGTGTATTTGCATATTGTCCATACTTTACTTCTGTTCATTCGAAGATCAACCAACCTTCAAATCTCGCAAAGGAAGATGACGTCCGGTATTGCAAACTCTTTAAGAACAGTGATCGTTGAAAAAAAAAAACTGACTGACTGACTGACTGACTGAAATAGGTTAGAAAGAAGAGCTGTACCCTGAGCCTGCATGGTGGAAAGTTCAAGACGTGCTCCGCGCCAACCTAAATTATGATAACCCACACCTCCCAGCACAAAATGAACATGTAATGGCTCGAGATCAGATTAATCCATGCCGTCCCCATTTGTTTGGACTTCCCCATCTCCAGTTCGTAGCCCTCAGTCATCAAATGGCTCTCTGCTAGTTCCTCATCGGACTACAAGTCCCTAAAGGTATATTATAATGGTTGCAAACTGGGATCGGAGAGGAATTTCTTGGAATGCAGCACAATAGATCGACGTCTCACACTTTGCTTTCGCTTAGGGGCATAATGCCTTTTCAGACATATCCAAAACTTCCCCGTACGCTCAAGGACTAAGGCTATGTAAGCGGAAAACAGGGCAAGGACTGCGCGGACAAAGAATGCCGACCTCGTCTTTTACGTTTCTTGTTTGAACTTGAAAGCATCTCGGCTCGCGAAATATGTATCACCAGCAACATAATTCAAATCCTCTGCCAGTCCTACCTGCATCTCACTAAAACGATTTTGCTTAAGTTAATGGTAGTTCCCTGTAACATCCTGAGCAGGGGATGGCTTGCTTACACCGTCAGCAACAGCAAGTTCATCATAAGGAGCTGAAGTTGTTAAGAGTGCCGATGTCAAATCATGCCGCTGTCTCGAGTAAGAGTTCATGAAGTTTATCTGCTCAATGTAAAAAAAAACAGGGCTCCGGGAGAATGTTAATGCAAAATGCGCTCAAAGTTCGTTTCCATTGTCTACTCAAATATGTCCCAACTAAAATTTAAAAAAAGATTCACATTGCATTTATGCGCCACATTTGCGACCATAAACCACTTGCCCTTTCGTAAAGAATATTTTTATCACACCGATTGAGCATATTTCACTTTAACGACAGCAGACTTTTTCAAATCTCTGCACCATAGAATATTTTCCTCCTCACTTGATCTCCATTATTTAAAACATCCGCCTCATCCATTCTCTAAATGAGTAACTACAGTAACACATAGCCATAACACATCTTTTCGTGCCCGTCGTAATAATAAGAATAAATGGTCGTGGCGAGGGAAGACAGACAGAGAGACAGACAGACAGAGAGACAGACAGACAGAGAGACAGATAGACAGATAGTCATGCGGGTGAGCCGAGAGGAAGCGCTAGGAGTGGAGAAAGAGCCAGAGATGAGAGACACCGTTTGCAGGACCGTAATTGAAAGTCGTGGCAGGCTTAAGGTGCTTTGCGGGAAAACGAGTATAGAGAGATGGAAAGCCTAATAGCAGACAGACCAGTAGACATATAACGGGGAAGGGTATCGTGGAAGGTGGTTGCTGTTCGCAGGATTGCGGCTATTCTCCATGGAGAATGAATACGTGAAAAAGGACGCGGGTGGCAGAGGTGCTTGCATGCCAAAAAAATAAAAATAAAAAATAAGAGTACAGAAATACCTCTGCTTTTTTTCGCGCTGAGGAAAGACCGTACTGTGAAAATAACTCGCGGCAATTCCGCAGGCACCCTCTGGCTGTACTCGGTGAACAGAGCGATATGGTATACCTTTTAAAGGATCCGTTTGGTTTGTTTTACGAAAGGTGAACGAGATCGAAATGTAAGTGGCACCGATCTCGGTCTTCAATCCGAGTTTCACGGCCGCACCTTTCAGTTTCACTAGTTCGTCATTCCTTGAAAATTGGTGCGCCGTATTGTCAACGGCGACTCACATCAGAACAGAACACAGTAGAGCATTTGCACCCTCTACAAATGCATTACTTTGTCCACAACGTAAATGCTGTAGCTGCAAAGGCTTGACAAACTAGGCAAAGACCCCGACCCTGCTTTGCCACATTTTCTGGTTTCCGAAGATGCACTATGAGTTTCTCTAAATTCTTGTATGACATGGTATGACTCTGCTTGGTAACAGTTGTTCGTGCATCGCGTCTGTTGATTGATTTCAAGTAATCAAAGAGTTTCAGATCGTAGACAAAGTTAAGAACCATTTTCATTGTCGTCACAGCCCCGTACAGAAGCTCTGAGTCAACGGACATCGTAGTGTATCCTCAGTATGAGAATGCGCTTGATACTATGTAAGCTCTGCGGTCCTCGCCGTTTTGGTCCTAGACCGCATTTGAAGTTACTGACCGATCAAAGGAATAACAATCCTGGTACAACTACGCTGTTATTAAAAAAAATCCTGGGACAACTACGCAACCTGACTCACTGCAGGAGTTCGAAAGGGATAGTGTTTTACAATAGAGCTATGTGTGAGTACTCGCGCCAGGGTCAATCACGAATCTAAATGCAAATAGTTCCGCGGTGTCAATCAACTGAAGGAAGACGCGGTACGATTTAAACGTTACAGGTTCATATCGACAAGGAACAGGAGACTAAGGCAGAGTTGGCAAGATGTGGATTCCATGGCGTGCAAGGAAAATGCTGTCAATCTTCACGACGGTTGTCGCGCCATTATCTTGCCGCAATTTAACAGCCGCTGATTGAATGTGCAACATCAAATTTAGATTCATCAACGGTTACTCCGCCCGCCGAGGTTCTATCAGAGTAATCCCTGGTGTAGAAACACTACTCATATGCGCCTGCTAGCAAAAAATAGACATCATCAGCACCACATGAGTGTTGTCCAGAATCCGACGTGTGCTGTTCGTCGATGATGCCTGTCGACCTTTGTGGACGAAGGCCGTGTCTATGAGCTTTGGAGGTGAAGAGAAGTCAGGCGAGCTCGGGAGAGAGAAGGAATGATTACAGCAGAACAATTGTGAATGCATTGACCATGAAGAGGCGTAGACTCACCGGGGATTTAGAGCGCAAGGTGCGACTTGTCCTGCAGCATTCCCCTGACATGCGACATGCACCTTTGGTCACAAATGTTTGTTTGCCCTGAATGTGTACCAACCACCGTTGCATGAGAGCACAGGTCACTCCTATTTAAGATTGATTGGATCACACACAACAAATAGTCGCTCCCTGCTCTTACTAAAAATTGCTAGAAAGTCAGTCGCGTGTTGGATTCATCGATCCGCAATGCTTCTTTGTGCAGAAAGAAGGGCATTGCCTTGGCCATTGCATCCATAGCACTCGCTGCTATCCACTCTCGATGCATCACTAGACAAGCCCACAGACAGCCAGTCATGTGCGCGCATTTCTCAGCCACGTCATCAAAAGTTTTTTTCTCTCGAGCGGACAAAGTTCCCACGTTTCCTCTCGTCTCTCTCTTC
>MU617046.1:0-25602 GCA_025201705.1 Dissophora ornata
AAAAAAAGAAAAGTACGCTTGGGTTGAAGGTGGCGGGGTATTTTGTTGACCGTCTACTATTCCTGTCCACCAGCCGCTCCAGCTATTTGTAAAGCGGTTCAAGAGAGAGAGAAAAGGGTGGGGGTGTTCTTGTTGGTCGTTGCAAGGTCGAGTGATTTGTGAACGAACCAGTTGTAACGTTTCCGACGAGCTGTCCAACAGGCCGATGATCCTTCCACGGTCGTCCTTGTTTTTCCCTCAGCCCAACGCCAACATGGCAGATTCAACCCCTCCTCTCGCCATCTCTGTCCCTCCTCTTAACAACATGAGCATATGCGCCATAACCATGCAGAGGTCGTAGTTTTGAGGCTCTCTCTCTCTCGTTGTACAACGTCTAGATGGATCTTCAGGGGGGGGGGTCCGGAAAAAGTATTACAACACGACGTAGTTTTTTCCGCATTCGTAGAATTTTCTCTCGTTTTAAGGTTTATGGGACGTGCGCTTTTTTTTGGTGATACGGGCATCGCAAACATTTTTTTTTTGGCATTGCCAGCTTGCACCAATTCATGGCAGACATGGCTTTAAGGGGTATTCATTGTTACTGCCACACAAAACAGGGGGGGGCATCGAAACATCCTTTTTTTGCTTCGCATTTCTTTAAAAAAAAAAAAAATCCCTCTCCCCTCCCGCCGCTCCTTCCTTTCCCAACCCTACAAGATTCCCCGGCAGTGTCAAACAACACGACCATCATGTCGGCGACTACACATCAAGGATATCCTCAAATGTTTCGCCCTGCCTACAAAGGCAGCAGCAGCAGCATATCGTCTACTTCATTGTTGGGCACAGTCAGCATTCAGCCTCGTTTTGACAAAAAGACTGGAGAGTATATTATTCTCTGGAACGAGATTTTGGTGGTGTTCAAGGATGCCTTATACATAAGGAGCGGAGCCACCCTCGTTCCGTTTGTTGTAGATGATAACTATGAAATGTGAGTTTGCTTGGCAGGCTATGCCAACGCATGTTTTCATTTGTATTTGAATCTGTAAAAAACCAAAGGTCCTACTGACTAACACCCGCCGCCCCCCCTCCCCCCCGCCCTCCCCTCAATTTGAATACAGTATTAAACCGCTTCGAATCCATGCATGCCCAAATATTGTCCTGGATGTCGTACTTGAGTGCCCTGGGAACGACGTTGTTCTAGAATCTACGTGGTTTGAAAATCCAGGAACTCAATCCACAGTAGCAGTACCACCACCACCATTCGTGTCTCTGGATAGTTTGCCAAGTTCATCAGTCGGAAAGTCCTATGCGAGTATGGCTTCTTTTTCAGCAATGACCGCCAATGACAATCCATTATTATCAAGAGCAAAAGCGGCGCAACAGGATCGTGAGAAATCATGGGGAAGCATTACATCCTCCTCCGCGGCGAAATTACCAGTGAAAACATCGCCACAACCACCACCATTCATCTTTGAGAACTCTGTCAAAGGAAATAACTTGGATGGCTACAAAGAATGGAACTTAAGGCGAAGCCTTGATGATTCCTTTGTCGAAAAACTCCAGGTGATGGATTCCGAGACTTCGGCTCCCGGGGATGATGCCATTGTCATCATGTCAGATACACCCACCAAAACCAAGTCACTCAACGCTAAAGAGACCATGATAGCCGCCAGAAGGGGAGGCGTCAATGCCCAGTGTAGCGTCGGTGACATGTACTACAAAGGTAAGGGTGTTCAGCAGGACTATTCCAAGGCCGTGGAGTGGTATCTGAAAGCCGCCAATCAGGAACACGCCATTGCCCAGTGCAACCTAGGCGCCATGTACGACCTTGGCCATGGCGTTCCACAGGACTATGCCAAAGCCATGAAGTGGTATCTAAAGTCGGCCAGTTTGGGGCAAGCCAAGGCTCAGCGAAACCTCGGTGTCATGTACGACCATGGCCATGGTGTTCCACAGGACTATTCCAAAGCTCGGGAGTGGTACCTGAAAGCCGCCAATCAGGGATATGCCAGTGCCCAGTGCAGTCTCGCTGTCATGTATGACAAAGGCAAGGGTGTTGTGCAGAACTATTCCAGGGCCGTGGAATTGTATATGAAAGCCGCTAATCAGGGATACGCCGGCGCCCAGTGCAACCTTGGTGTCCTGTACGCTAATGGTAATGGCGTCCGGGTGGATTATTCAAAGGCTATGAAATGGTATCTGAAGGCTGCCAACCAAGGACACGCCACAGCCCAAGAACACGTAGGTCACCTGTACGACCATGGCAAGGGTGTTCCACTGGACTATTCCAAGGCTATGAAGTGGTATCAGGAGGCCGGCAAACAAGGACATGCCAGCGCCAATTGCAACGTAGGTTACATGTACGACAATGGCCATGGCATTCCGCAGGACCATTCCAAGGCCATGATGTCGTATCTCAAGGCCGCCAACCAAGGACACGCCAAAGCCCAAGATCACTTAGGTCAACTGTACCACAAAGGCAAAGGTGTTCCGCAGGACTATTCCAAGGCCGTGGAATGGTATCTGAAGGCTGCCAAACAAGGATTCGGCAGCGCCCAGTATAACCTAGGTCTCATGTACGACGATGGTAACGGTGTTCCGCAGGACTATTCTAAAGCCATGGAGTGGTATCGGAAAGCCTCCAATCAAGGATATACCAGAGCTCAAGCCAAGCTAGCCCGCACGCACGACAAATCGGAAGTGGCGCCCATCAAAAGTAGTGCTCGGAAGTTAGAGCGTATTAGGTGAAAGCATCAAAGTTAGGGCATACTGGCACTTTGCACAGTCTGAGTGGCCCAGAGCAAATGGATCGTCCAACCCGAAGTGACGGTTTCAGTGTCCGGGACGGACAGCGTAAGTGGACAGGATGGAGACGAGCAGTAGAGCTTTGGCTATATGACTATATATATAAATGGCTGTTGCAAACTAAGGAACAGTGAAGACCCATACCCTACTTAAAATCTGCTCTAGGACTTGTACCATGACTAAAAGGGTTTATTGTCCAGAGGACAACACCGTGATCTTGGGATTCTTGTTATTGTGTACCATGGCATTCAAGTGCTCCAAGCGATTGTTGAGTGGGAGGAGAGCATGATGGCCGCGTCTGGCTTTGCTAGAATTTCCTCACTTTCGTAACGCAGGCTTACTACACTCAACCTTAAAGTCGCGGCCGAGAATGGTTTCGTGCCATTCTCCTCCTTAACTTTTAATATATAATACATGCAGTGTCTACGATTGCTCTTCAATTAAAACCTTCTTAACAGAAACAACCGTATCGCCTTCAGCGGCGCCAGATACCTCCGCAGATTTGCTTTCACTGACTGTCGCCTGCACTCTTGTCACGCTCTCAAGCTCTCGTGTCCAGCCCACCATCTCTTGCCGTACGCGCATCCCCGCCACCACGACCTCCGTTCGCAAGCGGTCTAGCCTGTCTGATTTCAGCATCCACTCTTCAGACATGAAATATGACTCGTAAAATTCGAGTTTCTTGAAGAGTCTCTGCAGTACTGATTTCGAGTACAACCTTGGCCGTTTCGTAACGCCCTTCCCTTGTGAGGAAGGGGGGATACAGGACGTGAAGACATCCTTGAGTTCCCGAATACTCTTTAGACATCTGGATGGTCGGGCAAGGATAAGAGTCAAGTCCCGAAGTAAGAGCGAGAGCATTTCGAGACGCACAGTGTCGCCTTTCCAGAGTTTTGAGTTTAGACTGCAAGATTGCAGGATTGCTAGGGTCGTCTCAAAACTATCCACCTCTGGGACTTGCGGCACTGGTAACGTAGCTCCAGATTTTAACGACGACGGCGTTGATGAGGGAGCGGCAGGCGGTGGAGAGAAGAACGGGCAGAGGTCGAAAATATACGCCACCGTCTGCTCAGGCTCCTCTTTCAAATCTCCATTCAGAACACGACTCGTGGCAGCGTATGCAAACAACAGCGCGCATACGTGATATATCAAAGATGGGTGAGGCGCTCTAGCCATCGGAAGAACACCTGCTGCCATAGCCCTTCGATTCTCCTCTTCCTTCTTGATTTCCTCCATATCCTGCACAAGAGCCTGGTGTGGCCGCAACATGGCTTCCTCGTCTATCACAACTCTCTCTGAGACCGGTATAGAAGATGTTGCCGACACCAAATCCTGCTGCTGTATATTATCGATGTTTGAATCTTCCGCAACAATAGATGCAGCGCTAAGACGTCCTGCTTCATCCTTGTCCCTCACTTCTGAGACAACAACCTTCTTCAACTGACCCGCCTCTTCAGCTTCGATTTCCCACCAGGGTCTCCAGATCGGAATCAGCTCTGATATCTCTGCATCCCTGATAGCCCGCAAATCCTCAGCATCAAGATCCGCCATCATATGATCCTCAGTCTTCCCAACTTTCTCGCCGCCACGTTGTAGAGTCTCGCCCATCTCCTGTAGTAGCCTTTCCGCTTCTAGCTCCTCTTCCTCATCCACCTCGACAATGCCGCTGTTACTCTCTCCTGCACTTCCCTTTTCTATGTCATCGTCATCCATCCGTCCTGCGATCATAAACTTCTCTCGAAATTCTCGTTGCTCCTCTTGATTCAATCTAGCCCAGATACTGTCAAACGACTCTTGGTCTAAATCCACGTCTTGGAACCGCCCGATTAAATCCTGATGCTCCTGATCCAGAATCCGCTCCAACTCTTCGCGGTCTTCATGGTCGATCTCGTGTTCACCTTCAGCTAGTTCAGTGTTGGCCTCCATTTGTTCTTCCTCAATAGCCTTGCGGATCAATTCATCACGTTCCTTTGGCGTGAGTTTCCTCCGCGCTGTTCCACTATGTCCTGAAGAGGTACTACCAGCAGATTCGCTATGTTGCTGCGGCTGCTGATGCTGCTGCTGTTTCTGAATTTGCTCCAAGAGTTCCTCCTCCGACATGTCCATCATCTGTTCCTGATCTATTGCCTGTTTCTCGAACCGGTCCAGGATGCCAAGCATCTTTTTCCGGTCTTCTGGTATCGCTACAGGATTGGATTGTAGTTCACTCATCACGGAGGATTTGTAAAACGACTCTGTGCATTGTATATGAGACTATACCAAAAGAAATCACAGGGGGGTCGTTCGTCAGTGGTTATGCGCGCGAGAAAAGATCAAAAATCAAATACGAGGAATTGAGGCGCGTTGAGTGGAGGCGTATTTGGGCCTAGAAGCTCTTACAGGGTCCTTGTAGCAAGCCAGGGAGCAATATCGAAGGTTGCATCGCGGGCAAATATACTTGAATGGTTGGACCTTGCAGCTATTAGCAGTGGCATAAGAGAGAACAGGAAGGTTTAGTTAGCTCTTCTTGGACCTTGGCGCTACCCACCCGTCACCTGGACTCTCATTCGTCAGCTTCGTAATACATTCAGCTTCTGGGCAATTCCTCATACATTCCGCACGGGGCGTTTTCTACCACGGTACGATGCTTTCTGGGAACGACCATGGTGTTTTTTTTTTGGAGAATAAGGCAAGGAGACTTTGTGTCGGCTCGCCGCGGGGTATCAGGGTATATCGAACTCCCCTGAAACAACAGCATGGTATTGTGCCACCAATTTGTGCTGTTTGTTTGGAAGCCACACACTTTTACACTAAGCAGTCACTTATTATGCAGAGGAGGTTGTTGTACATTCGGCGGGGTCTGGGTGCAGGTACCTCTTCCTTTGGGGTGGTAAATTATGCTTCAGGCTTTATTGTGTCGTAGAGTGGAGAAAGCGCAAAAAAGATGAACAAAAGAGGTCGTTGTATACGGTGAGGGGGGGGTCTGGGTGCGGGTATCTCTTCCTTAGAGGCGGTAAATCTTCTCAACCTCCTCAGCCTGGGCAACCTTGTCGACGCCACCCTCAGCCATCATCTTATCCCACCAAGCAAACATAAAGTTGTCGCAGATCAACTTGAACCAAGGGGTCACAATGATGCCGCTGCCAGGGGTCACGCCTTGATTCAAAAGCACCTTCAACTCCTCCTTGGTCACCCAACGCACATCCCGGACCTCGTTCGGGCTTGGCTTCATGTCGACGTAGTCCTTGTGCTGGGGTCTCATAAACAGGATGTAGTCGATCTCGTGCTCGCCCCACGTCTCATTCGAGGGGGCCAGGTAGTGAATACGGGTCAAGAAGTGGAATTGATCCACGGGAACATCCTCAGCCTCAATTCCGAGCTCGTGGAACAGCTTGCGCTGGGCAGCTGTGCGAACACCAAGGTTGTCCTTCTCCACCAACTCATCAGCAGTGTTGAGGGGGTGAGAGCAGCAAGTGTTGGTCCATGCATCGGGGAATGTGATCTTTTCCGTGGCACGCTGCTGCAAGAGGAGCTTGGTGCCGTCGGCAGAGAAGAGGAAGACAGAGAAGGCGCGGTGCAAAAGGTTGTGGTCCATGATGTTGGTCATCAAGTGGCCTAGAGTTCATGTCGATTAAGCACAAGGAGGCAAAATAGAGGGGTTGGTTAGCAAAGGCACATTGTGCATATCTTCTTTGGGACAGTGACAGGGATGATTAAGATCCGATGCGGAAGAATGGGGTAGGGTAAAATAGGATCTCCTGATCTAAAGCCATATCCGCAACTGTTCGCTCAAAGAATCCGGCCGAATGGTTCTGGACCACTAGTGCTGACTCAAACAGCGGCTCGATGGATGTCCACCAAAAGCGATCAATGCTGGCTATCGATCTAGGTGCCGTGAGAAAGCGAAGCTGCGCCCTGAGGTGCGAGTGGAAAGAAAACATAAAAATCATACAAGCCTTCTTGGTGTTGGCACCGATGCGCTTGTCATCGCGGTCAATGACGATGCACATCTCCTCCATGAGCTTGACTTGCTCATCGTCGTAGCGTGAGAGGTCGACGTCGGCAGCGACGGTCGAGGTCAGGGGTGCGGGAGAAGGTGCGGCAATGTTGGACTGGCCCATGTTTGCGGTGGTGGCTGTGGTGTAGTGTGAAATGGTGGAGGTGGAGGGGAGAGAAGGTGTGAGGATGCGAGGATGGAGGAAGAGGCGCGGATGAGAGAGGGAGATAGGAAGGATAGGAAGGAGGGCGGGGGGAGCGAAGAGGGCGGGGGGGAGCGAAGGTGGCCGAGTGTGGAGTGGTGGTGGTTCCAGGGCACCAGCACAGGCCTTAAATGGAACAACAACAAAAAAAATAATCGTCAGTTTGTCTCGTAGCCAATCAGAGCGCAGCTTGGGCGAATCATCGTGCCATGTCTCCAGAACATCGGAGGACGGAGCCGAAAATAAAGCAAGGTGAGGTGTATCCACGCATGTGGCATTGGACTCGACGCTAGCATGGTTGTCCGTCCGGGACGTCTAGGTTTCTCCGGCAACTCATCATGTCCCGCAGATATCTGGCATGCCAAGCTGCCAGCGTGGGCGGTCAAAGAGAATACGTTCGGGACTCTACAGGCCCTGCCGTATGCGCTTACCTGTGGTGCGGCGTGAGAGAACGTGCGGTGGGATATGAGTCTCCGGGCGAATGTGGATGCTACGGGTCTCGCCATCGTCAGTGAAATGGTGCAGTGATGAGGGAACGATCCCACGATGGACCAGTGGTGTGATAGTCTATTAGATTTTTATCCACAGTTGCACAGCCCGCACACACACACACACACACACACACACACACCCCGAACGAGCCAGGATATGCCGTCCTTCGCTCGCATGTCGAACAGCCATCTGCATGTAGTCACCAGCCAAGTGAAAGTTTAATTCGTTTGGACCAAAGTGTAGCTCGCACGAACAACAAATCTACCTTTTTTTTTTTGACATCAAGTTTAATCCGTTTTTGGAAGTCTAAGTGTAGCTCGTACGAACAACAAATCTACCGAAGTGCAAGAATAAATTGGCTGCGAGACACAATCCGTTCTCTACGACGCACTGGGTGCGCTTTACCCCGGATGACCCTTGCTGCCCTTCGTGGGGAATTCAAGGAAGTCTAGTCATTTCTCCTATCCTTTCCATCACTCCAAGGCACTGCAAACCCTTGAGGCTCGCGAACACTGCCCGATCAGCAACTCGGGGGTCTGGTTGCTCGCCAGGGCACTGTCCATTCTCGTGCTCCCGTCAGAGACTTGCCGCATAAACGCTCGTTCGTTCGAGGGCTCCGGCCGTATATCTGCACCCACGGTCGCGCTTGTTGACCCTCTGGTCGGCTCCACTTCTTCTTCTCCGTGATCCTGTTGGATTGTTCCCATGTCACCGTTGCTGTGCACCTTGGTTTCCATAGACGCTCGCGGGCCTCCTTTCTCGACAAAGCAACAGAAAGACCGGGCGACACGCAGGGCAATGCTCAATGGTAACCGACCGAATAAATTGCCTATTCCGACACTCAGTTCCCTTTGTGGCGTCTCCGGTGATTTAGCACTGACAAACGGAAACCACGCTGACTTGTCTATCTTTCAATCGAAGCACTCTTTTTCATGGCGAATAGTCCTGCAGGCACAGTTGCACGCTTTCCCTGGTCTGAAAAACACTGTCTTCAGGTAAACAATACATTCTCGAGTGTTGGATTCATGACGATAGAGTCATATGATCGCCATGAACATGCAACATGTGGCACGTAAAACATAGAAAATGAGTGAGGGAGGATGTGCGGGAGGATAGAGTGCATTTACACACCATAGTACACTGTTTTATGAGTGGAAGATCTTTGGCCGAACTATAGAAGATTCTGTAGGCAAACAGAGGGAGGACCTGGAAAGATCTCTTCTATGCAGAGAGCTGCATAGTTTTTGAGTACATTCAGTACTGAGAAACCGATACATTATTGTGCTCTTCCCAATTACTCTTGATCAGATAATCGAAAGGAGCGATGGTCCAACCATACCCTAATGTAGATACCAAGGCCTCGGGACAGATGATGAATTATGCCACTTTCCCGGCATGAGAGGTTGCTTGTACAAGCACGCGTACATTCCCATTCCGCTGCCCGTCGATTGGACAGGAACACTCATTAAATTAAATAAATTAGGGATGGCACAAATTACAGTCTGTTGAGTTTTGTTAGTTTCCCGGATTTGAAAAAATTGCTTGGAGCAAGGAGTAAAATGAGTAAGAGGATGAAGCAAATTGGGAAACACTAGATCACAGCTTCAAAATGGACGAATGAGGGAGCACACGTTCCTGTAGCCCCCATTGCTATCCCGCTCGCTGTCAAGTGGCAAGGTCAGCCCTAGGACCCTGACCGCTAGTAATTGTGCAAGTCGATGCATAGCTCTTTGAGCCTTATCCCATAGTAGGGCCCTGGCTTTGACTCGATGACGCATGTCAGGACCAACCTTGCTTGCGGGAATATGGCAGCTGTGGAGCGTCCTTTCTGTTCGCTCGGGACGATTCTTCTTTGTTACAATGGGGCAAAGGTTCAAAAAAAATGGTTCGTACCACACAACTGCTTGCGCAATATTTTTGCCAATAATTGGTGCCTCGGGACAAATAAAACTTTAAAACGCACACCACATAAATAGGCCTTGCTCGCCCCGTCTTTCCTTCACTTCACTTCAAACAACTCAACCCTCTCCCACCTTACACAGGCAACCCCTCACTCAGTCCATCGTCGACTCGAACCAGCCCACCCTCCTTCTCTTTCTCTCTCTCTCTCTCTCTCTCCTCACATCTACAGAGCATAACCACCATGGCCAAGTTCAACTCCTCCAGCCTGGCTCTCCTCGCCATTCTCCTCGCCTCGCTCCTCGCTGCCTTCACAGTCGAGGCTGCTGCCATTAAAACCACCGCGCCCGCTGCCCCCAAAAGCACCCCCAAGTCAAAGGTTCCCTCCTTCACTGTATATGCGAAGAGCGGCTTGGCAGGCAATTCCAAGCTTGTGAAGAACTATGGTTGCAGCAACCACAACTTGGGTACAGTTGGGTCGGTCAAATACGCCGGTGGCCCTATTGCCCAGATCACGTTCTTTGCGGGCAAGAACTGCACAGGCAAGGTCACTCACCAGATGGACACCTCGACCATCAAGAGCATGGGTGGTCCCTACAAGTCCAACAGCGTCAAGGTCTTCAAGTAAAAAAGAAAAAATGGCAAAGTTAGACGAGCTCTCATACATCCTATCCCATCTACCATTCGTTTTGTATACTTCCCTCCAACAACAAAGTCATCAGAAAAAGAAAAAAGACATAAAATAAAGCACCAGAAGCGTTTTGGTTCCTGAAACTGCAGCCCTCCAATGTTGAAAATTTGTGTTGCCTCCTCAATTGCCAGCATGAGCGCGTCTGTATGATGTCGACTCACCTTTGTCTAGAGCAGAGGTGCGCTAGGACACACCAGCTGCATGCGCAGCGCCGAGGAACACACCCTAATCTTATTTTGAATGTATGCCAAGACCAATCGACCACTCGGCAACCTTCCTGCCTTTGTAATACATCTCCCGCCGCTCTAATTGTCCCCCTCCAGGTCGATTATTTCCTCTTTCCACTCCATATTTGAATCTCCAACTTGTTCATTCCCTCCATCCGCATTCGAATCTCTGTCACCTGTCTCCCTGTTTTTCCGCGTTCAAGTCAATGGGTAGCGATAAGAAGCAAAGAGTCGACTGGGCAACTCCGTCCGAAGAGCAGGGCACCTTTGGCAGTCAGTCCCCCTATGCGTCCGCCGCCCAACCTACGGCGCCTTTTCGTGAAGGCGGGCCTTCCCACCAGACCCATGGTACGTCTCATCAGCCCACTTACCCTCTTAGCCCCCAGTTGTTGCAGGGGAAGAGAGTTTTTATACTCCTCGCTCATTCATACTCAATTCTGCTCCTGATAGACATGATGGATGCCCCGCCCATGTATACGCCTGACCAGGCACAATACCAACCACCACACCATCCGCCACCACCTCTACAGCAACAGCAAGAACAGCACCCACAATACCAGCCACCACACCATCCGCCACCACCTCTACCGCAACAGCAAGAACAATACCTGCAGCATCCTGCACAAGCTGTTCCGCGGGACGCCAGTGTGCCTTTCTATGCTCCCCCTCAGGAACCATTGTCACCAGTACCCCCTCCGAAGCAGCCAGAGTATCAACAACCGCTGCTTTCTTCGTACCCTCGACAGCCACAACAGTATCCTCAGCATCATCGAGGAGCAGGAGCGACCTCGAATCCTTATGGAAACTATAGTACTTTTCCTAAGCCCCCTAATGGCGATGATAGTTCAAATGACGGAGTACCACGAAGACGTGAGTTTGCGGCTCTAATTCAATGTGCTCAACTTGTTGAAGAGAAACGTGGATAAAAAATGTTTTTGTTCGAAGGTTTCCATATCGGGATAGGAGAAAGCGACAAAGGGGACGGCGAAGCAGCATACTGACCTTGTTTTTTTTTGTGGCTGTCGTTTTCCTAACGTTAACCAGATGTAACAAGAAGGGAGAAGAAGTCGTGCAGCTTTTGCTCTTGTTGCTGCCTGACTTTTCTCCTAATCATTTTCCTGTGCTGGAATCTGAAGGCATTCATCGTAAGTTGCCTTTGTGTCAATGGCGCAAAAAAGGAAAAGCGAAGGAACCGACGCTTTCTGATCTCCCGTTCAACAGCGGGGGAAAAAAAAGGGAGAGAGTCTCAGTCAAACTAACAACATCCATGTTTTCTTTCTTTTTGTTACAAGGTCATTCGGGATGGCGTTTGCTGGGTGGGACCTGACGCTGAATTTCGCTCAGAGACTGAAACCGTGTCCGCCTCGTATGATCTTAACCTGGATTTTCTTGTGCTCGATGGAATCGTACGTTTACATAAAATATCTTTGTTTACAAAATCCAACGCGAAATGGGTTAGCATCTAATTTCTCTCTCTCTCTCTCTCCGTCCCTCTCCTACTCTCGCTTAATAACAAAGACCGGAAACGTGGTCGTGAAAGAATCCGAGTCTTTTGACACCGAGGATGTCCGCATCAACGTCGTCATGTATGCTACTACCACAAAACTTCTAGACCAACTTCAACACTCCATCGTCCGCGACACCCCCAACATTGCGCATGCGCGCGTCCACATAAATGATCAGATGGATAAAGACGCCAAAAAAAAGCTTTTACGCGGGGGCTGCGCCCGTGCAGACGTCGAAATCATCTACCCACGTAGCAACCCCGGAACTGGAAAATTGAGCATCGTAGCAACGAACGGTGAGCTATTGATGAAGATGAGCCCGAAACATACAAGGGCGAGCTTCGAGGAGGTGAAATTGTCGTTGTCGAACGGGGATGTGAATGTGGACAATGTGGTGGTGTCGAAAACGTTTCTCGCAGAGGTGGCGAATGGAAACGTAAATGGCGGTATCAGGAGTGCTGGCAAGGTCACGGTAAATACTGTTAATGGACCGGTCACTTTGAAAATCGATGCTGCACCGTTGAATCAGAGTTGGGGTGAGAGCAAGTTGGTGGTGGATATCTACACTGTGAACGGACTCATCGGCCTGGACTTGGTGAGTGCTTGCTGGTTGTCTTTAGCTTTGTTCACTTGTTGTTATTTTAACTGACGTTGTATTTTGCTCTCCATTTACTCCATTTAGGTGCAACGCTTCCTGGGACATTTTGATCTGGTGAACGCCAATGGAAACAAGGCCATCAGACTTGCAAGCGACAGCAAAGATATTATTACGTACTCTGCCCAGGGATCAAAGCAGCTTACGGGCTGGATATCACAGGACGGAGTGGAGCCGGCGAGTCCGTCCCCTCGCCTGACTCTCCTGAACGTCAACGGAGCCATCAAATTGAACGTAGAGACGATGACATAGCTTGCCAACTTGATTTAGTTTCGCTAATAACAAAGAATGCGGTTTTTTTATTGACGGAGCGCATTGCCAATAAACGATCGAAATCAGGCCGCTGTGGCCTCTGTTGCCTCTCCCGTCGATTCCGTCGTCGTCGTCGGTTCGGATGCCTCAACAATACCAGCGGTAGTATCTGCCTTTCCATTCTTGAAAACAAATAGTTCTTTCCTCTCCTCTGGGAGTGCGCCGTAGGCACTCCAGTAAAGACCACACATGTTACAAAGTGTCTTTTCGCCGGCAGGACCAGATCGTAGCATGACGGTCGAATATGCACCTAATCCACATTGTTGACAATGCCAGTTTTCGTATGGCTCCATGTTCATGCCTGCGCCCTTATTGGCTCGACCTCTTCGACCTGCAATGCCTGAGAGATGCGATCTACCACCAAATGTACCTCCACCTCCACCACCGCCGCGACGGCGGTTTCCCCAACGCGAGTTCTCTCTCCGATTGCGACTATTACGCGACATAAGAAGAAAAAAAAAAGGACTTCAGTTTCCTGCAAGCAATTTCTAGAAATAAAACGGTGATCCAATTTTTTTGGACTTGAGCGAGAGAACGTACCGAATACCGCGATCATTCACCTCCAGAATCTTTTCAACCTCTTCCGCGGTCAGAGTCTCGAGAGCCGGCATCCAGTTCTCTGCATCATCCGCCGGTCGAAATCCAGAGTAGAGGGGTTCTGGATCAAACATTCCGCCACGATCGAGTAAACGGTCCTGCTTGAACCGATAGAGCTGTTCATGTATCTCGTGTGCAATCATCGAGACGAATTCGCCACCAATCCCGAGATCTGCCGCTAGTTGTTTTGAGAATTCCTCGGGCGTCAAGTCTGAGCCAACATCCCATTCGAACCTGTCCCGCAGGTTGATCCCTCCCACATGCAAATCCAACTGCGGAGGAAAATGTAGACCCCATGTCAGTTCTTCGCAAGCAGAAGAAGAATAACGAGTATCATTGACGCGATCGATGCTGCGCCCTTTTGCTGTTACCTGAATGACAACCCGAGATCCCTCGTGAGGAACCTGGACTTCTACAATTGGCTCAAACTCTGCAATCTGATTCCGAATCGACTGTGCGATCTCTGGCACAAACTTCGCCACACTCAGATCCAGATCATCGCACAAGATCTCTGCAAACTGCTCTGGTGTCATCAGTTGCTCGTTGACGTTCCACGTAAACGCATCCCTCAACCGGACCTCGTCCGCGTCAATCTCTAGTCGGATAGGAACCAAGATTGCGTCCTGTTCTGCCATTGTCTCCATCGCCTTTTGTGGACTAAAAACAAAGATAGTCGAGAAAATCGTGTTATAACAACCATTTCTATCTGGTACGCAATTTTACCTCGCATCCCAGAGTAAAAAAAAACTGTGCTTCATGCGGTACCTGTACACATGGCGCGTCCTTCTGGGTCGCTTTACCCATGTCTTCTTCTCCTTCTCTAACCTCTCCTTTTCCAGTTGCCTCTGTATCTTACTCGGTGTACCTCTGGGCGAAGCGCCGTCTTCGAAATCCCAATCATCCTCGTCCGATTCCATCATCGAGGCCACAGCTGCCCGTTTAGCCTTTCGACCCAACACTGGCGGCAGGACAAGCGCGTTGTTGGTATCACGTATCCGAGACGCGTACGTGCTATAGGTTCCTTGGACATTAGGCATGCTACTTAGACCTTTTGATACTGACCCGCCAGATCTATGGCTACTGGGGCCGCCCGAATATTGAGAGTGTTGTGGGGGGATACTACCGTTGGGTGGATACCGCGACTGCATAGATGGTGGCGGTGGTCTGTAGCCTGGCAGAGTATGCTGCTGCTGCTGCACATGTTGTTGATGTTGCCGTGGCTGTTGCCACTGTTGCTGTTGTTGATGCTGTGATGGTGGTGGTGGCTGCATAGTGTGCACTATTGGAGGCCGAAACTGGAATTGCTGCGGTTGCTGCGGGTGCTGCTGCTGCTGCTGCGGGTGCTGCTGCTGCTGCTGCGGGTGTTGTTGCAAGTGTCCTTGGTGTGGTATTGCACGTTGCTGAAATTGGTGCTGTTGCATCGATACGAGGTGTTGTTGTCCAGGTGCATGCTGCTGCTGCTGCTGCTGCTGCTGCTGCTGGAGAAGAAATTGCTGGCGGTGATGAAGCTGCTGCTGTTGCTGCTGTTGCTGTTGCTGCAGTTGCTGTTGCTGTTGTTGCTGGGTGGAAGAGTTACGGCTGGCACGTGTCGAGTGATGGGCTCCAGGAACTGGAGGCGTGGGTGAGCCATGGTCAGAGTCTGCGCCCAAGTGACGCGCTGGTGAATGGGATTGCATGGTTGTCGATGTGAGGTTCACCCAAGAGGCCATTCGTGGACGCTGATCTGTGTTTTTTTTTTTCGCTTGATTCTTCAAACAGCTGGTTGGTGATGCAGGTGTGTAGCTGATTGGTTGTTTGTTGGCTGATTGATTGATTGGCCGATTAGTTGTACCTGAATGTGAATGGCAGAAGCATGCATCATGGAGTGCACTGTGCCGCTTGCTTCCCCGGTCCAAAGTGACGTCGTGACAAGCGGCATCAAATGAAAATTAAAAAAAATCGCGAAACGCGTCAAGTTTTCGTCGCGTCGTGTCCTGTCTGCATCAAAAAGACATGGGTGCTTGGATGCGAACTATGGAACGTTATAATCGTGGAATATTCTTCAATCAACCCTGCATCCCAAAGGGACTCCTTATTTTCAACCAGAAAATAATATCATTATATTCTCACTTCTTGGCTACTGGGCATGGTGGGCGCCGAACTAGAAGTCTCGGTAGGAGAAGCTGCATCCGGAGCAATAACAGGAGCAGGGACAGGGACAGGGACAGGAACTAAACTTGTAGTCGGAACAGCTGCCACAACATCGGCCGACCTCCCAGGCGCTGTCGTAGTCGCGACAATGGGGGTCGCAATCACCGACGACAATACGGCTGGCGCAGGTTGCACAATCTCATCATCAAATAGCCCCACGTCCATCATATACTTTGAATTCTCTGTTGGTCGCAGCAGAACATAATAATCCGGGATCCCATCACCATCCGAGTCGCGTGGGGAAATAAAATGGTCCTCAATGATGACCCCGTTCTCGTCTAGAGCCGGAATCAGCTGTGCAAGCTTGCGCTCTTCTGTCGACTTGAAACCTCCGCGCCGATTCTTTTCTTGAGCGCGATGCTTGTTGATGCTTTTTGACGTCGACTTTTTCTGTTTCTTGTTGTTAATTTTGCTGGATCTGCGTGTTTCATCGTCCTTTGTGGTCGAAGGTTGTGTTATTGAAGGCCGTTTGATTGGCTCTGTTGATGACTGGTTGGACTCCACGCCAGTTTCCGGGGGTGACTGTACATGTACATGATGATGGACTTGATGTTGATGACGCCCGGGCTTCGCGCGCTGTTTCTTGGACTCTCCAGCTCCTGTGTTAGATCCCGCAGTACCTCTAGCTCGTAACACTATGACCGGATCCCCCATCTGGATTGCTTCAGCAGCAGCACGGGCAGCAGCATCTCTATACCCTCCCTCCTCGTGTCTTACTTGTCCGCGGTGATGTTGCTGTTGCTGTCGGTACTGCAGATCATCTTGGACAGGGTACCGGTCATGGGTTGATGCCGAGTTAAAGAGAGTAGCTGTCTTCGCACCCCAAGCGCTTGCATCCCTGGGTCCTGATTCCCTGAGATAGAGAATCGCCATGAACTCCATGAGCAGCAGCGCGGCTATCAGCGTCGCCCTATTCCTTGGGTTACTGAACGATAGCAGAGGCATTATATTTCACGATGAGCGGAGAGGGATGGAGAAGGAAGGGGTGACAAGAAGAAGAGATTAGGTTGAGAAGGGGCGGGAAGCAAGAAAGCGGGTGTGGGTATTTCTGTGATGCGCCCAAAAGGTGATTGCGGCAAATATTGCAGCCTGTAGTGAAGTATGGAATGTGGTAGAGATGCGAATTATGGATCGAATAGAATATTCAGAAGGCGTACAGGGAGAGTCAGGGGGGGAGGAATATAAAAGGCGACGGACGCTATCAAGAAAAAGGGTCTGCTCGGCAGGAAGTGAAAAAGTGGTTCAGGGGGGGAATGCTGTGTCCGCCTGGCGCGAGAGAGGTGGATGGTATAGAGGATGCAAAGAACTGTGTCTCATTAAGCGGGGTCGTTGCCTCCTTTTTATACATGGGACTCCATGGTTCTCAGTTACGCGCCGAAGATAGTAAAGGAGTAGATAGAAGAAGGAGAATCGTCTTCCTCCGTTCTTGATCCAACTTCTGGTGCTTCGGGTCATTGCAAACAGGACCAAGCACAAAAAAGTACGATTGACTAATGGCACTAATGGCACGACAGTAATGGCTAGCAATAGCACGTTAAAACGGCAGATAAGGCAGTGTTCACATGCAGGCAGGACGAGAAGACAAAAGTCATAGGCGACGCGACGGTGTGGATTCTGGACACGTGATATTCGTACGCAGCCATGCACAACGCACGGTCGAACATGTACGGAAATAACGCCAAGATGATATTTCTTTCCCCTTCCTCCTCCTCTTTACGCTCACTTGCCCATTTCCTGAAGGCGTACTCAACTCAAACCTCCTCAAGGCAACCGTAGTGTTGAAACAACCATATTCCACTGCCTGATAACAGCGCTTAACTGCCGCCAGAATCATATAACTACAAGAAAGGATGCTCACATCGCCCAACCCAGAGCGCACGTTTGTCGAGTTCCTCTTCGAGAGGCTTCTTTTCGAACTCGTGCTAGCTCGCAACAAGCCGCAGGGCTGCTGCATCGACCCCGCAGCCATGTCCATCGAGTTTGACTACATCCTCCATTATTACGCCTACCTTGGTCTCAAGCGGGTCCATGGACGACGAGTAGACGCAATCTACAACCTGAGCCTCCACACAGTTTCGGGAGTGCTGATGCATATGACCAACATGCGAGGAGGTGGTAGTGGTGATGGGCAACGGTACAAGATCTTCCCAGCCAGTCTGGCAGAGACGTTTGAGTTTGGACAGGAGACTGGGGAGGATTATGGAGATCATGTGCACTGTGCACATGTGTCGAATAAGCAGATCAAAGAGTTTCGAAGAGACTCGGGCGCTAAAGTCCCGCAAGAACATAAGGATGAGATTGAGTTGCTGGTGAGAATTCTGAATGAGAACGGACTGATATCCGAACGGGGCCATGGTGGCGCACTGGTTGAGACTCTTCTTGATCTATCGGATGAAGAGGACGATTGCGAATACTACGATGCACCTGAGGATATCTATGTCTATAGGCTGGAGAAGGTGGGGATTTTTTTCTTTTCGCGCGCCCATGAAGATATTTTTGCCACTTCGAGTCTACGTGCTAATTTCAATATATCAACTAGGATCGCTTGAGATCTGAGGTGAGATTGCGCAAAGAGCAAAGCCTTGTCACTTCCATCAAGAGCTTGACATCCATGGAAGCTATCGTGCTCAGGTAATAACCGCGATTCTTTGACCAACATCATTTGGTCTTGACCAAGAAGTGTCTACTCAGATTAACATACGTTCGAAAACTAGTTCGTCAGCCCAAGGAATCAATATCTCAGACTTTGACATCGAGCTACTCCTCACAAAACCAACACCCCGGTCACTTCGAAAGAAGCCATCCACTCGCTCCACCACGTCATTCGATACTGAGACTGCAACCACCAGTACTACCGTGTCCAGTTCGACTTCTGACATGGTATCCTCGATGACCATGCCTGAACTTTCTGACCTTCTCAAGCGAGCTGGCTACAAAAATGTCGAATTCACCTACCGGTATTTCGACACCACCTGCGATATCAACGCATCTTACACAAGCTTTTTTGACCCACGAAGCGAGCTTACTTGCCAAATCTCCATGAACCACCCACTCGGCGAACCAACACGAGATTTGATCCAGGCTTACGAAGCCATGGATGAGAGAGTCGGACGGCTTGTATATGCGGCACAGCAGGTTTTGAGCGAACATGGTAGGTGCAAGAGGTTTTTGAGCAATTATGCGGTGGCGTTGATGGTGATCGCATTCTTGCAGAGCGAAAACGTCTTGCCGAATCTGCAGCATCACCAGAAGGATGCGGATACGAATAATAGTAGCAACAAGTCTCAGCAACAGCAAAGTCAAAATGGTCAAGGCCAACAGCCCCAGTCGTTCAAGTTAACACCTCCTAGCGCCACAAAAGCCATGTCCAAGAACCAGAAACGAGCTAACGCCCGCAAGAACCGAAAGCGTCTGACCCCTGGAGCATGCCTCCAGGTCAAGAGCTTGTCTGGTTCATTTCGGATGATCGACTGTTATTTCGACAGAGCTATGGCAGCCAAAGAACGGTCGGTTGGTCAAAATCGCTTGATGGAAGATAAAATCCACAAGCGAGAGAGGGCTGAGGACTCGGTTGGCGAATTGTTAATCGATTTCATGGGCCATTTTGCACTCGAGCATCGATATGGACACCATGAAGTCTCTGTTGCCCTCGGTGATGTCGATTCTCTTGTCAGCGACAGCGGCTACCGTGATGATTCTGATTCTGGTAATACTCTTGCTGATCGTGTCAGCTCTACTTCTGGTACTGCCTCTACGACTACCGCCACACCCACCAGCTCAAGCGTCGGCGATACCACTAAGAGTGAAGGTCATACGAAAGCTCGCCAATGCAGCCTCATCGTCCGAGACCCGTTCGTACCCGACCGCAATATCACGCGTCTGTGCAACGGCTGGAAGCTTATTGCAACTAAAGACTGCTTCGAGAGGGCGTTCGACACTCTACTGGGAGGGGAACCGGAAGACCTGTTCTGCGACTCGGAAGACAGTGCTGTGGATTATCTCGATGACGAAGACGATGACGATGACGAAGAGGAAGACGAAGAGGAAGACGAAGAAGAAGACGATGAGAGCGATGTCTCCAGCGACAGGAGCCCTGATATGGATGGAGATGGCGACAACGAGGGGTCCGACGACCCTATCCAAGTTCGTCGAGCGCCGCACATCCAAAACCAGCTGAGTCAGTGGCGGCAGTTTAAGAAAACTCGACCTCAGCCTCAGCGATGGCATGGTCGTGGTCCTCTGGCCTCTGCCCTTATTCCGACGTCAGCGTACCCTTCGACGTTGACGGAGGGGTCGACGGGGAGCATGCTGTTCTTGGTCATCCCTGCGGATCAGTAGTAGCCGCCTCATCGGCCACAATTTAGGGAGCGAATCTGCTCTTTCCTTGCTCTGATAGCGTGCAGCATGTCCCCCATTCGAGGAAGCACAGCTTGCACCACAGTTTACAGCACAGCCTGTACCACGCAGCCTATAGCACAATTCATACCGCAATCAAGCAGAATAGTAAAATGAGTTGAAGCTTGGCTATTGGCCTGATTTTATTGCATCTCGTTGAGGGGCGAGGGGGTTAAATCTCTAGAAGGGGACGGCGGGAGGTGGAGAGTTCTTTAGGTTGCGGAAGCGGCGTCACCGTGAAGTTGTTTCACTGCTCGCCGGGAATAGGCTCAAAGGCTTCTCTGAATTTGCCCAGGGCCAGGCACTTGTATGCGTAGTCAAAGCACCTCCACACCTTGGCCAAGCGCTCGCCACGACAGGTGCCTGCGACATTGCGGTCCAGGACGAATGGATCCATCACGTATAAGGAGGCCTCGGAGCCGAGCTTGTCTTGGTATCCGCCTCTTGACGTTGTAGCTCCACCATTCGTGTCTGTGCTGCCAGGAACGGGAACAGCTCCTGAAGGCACTCCGCCATTAGCGTCCATATCCTTGAAATATACCTGTTCAGCAGCACTAAGCCAAAGCCGCCTCTTTGAATCATACGAGTACATGTTTGTTGAGTTCGCTGTCTTCACCGCAATTGCAGCTCCTGCAGATCCCAACAACTTCTCGCTCGCCAACTGCTGTCGCTTTTCTTTCTGCAGCGACTGACGTTCCTGCACTTTACCCAGCGCCGTTGAGACTTCCATAGTTCGATAATCAAATTTGCGAGCAAAGAACTCAAAGAACTCGAACAGCAATTGCGCTACAGTCTTCTTGTTCGTGATCCCATATGATGTGTAGTATCCTATGCGAGTGTCGAATGAACAGTCATAGGCTTTGCCGTCTTGGTTCGAAATTATGGTCGCGACTGACCCGTCCATTTTGCTATTTGCAAAAGTAGCCATCCGTTTTCGGGATTTGCCCTGTGCGTCGTACGACCGGGGTCGTTCGTCCTTGACCTGAAGACGTGGAAGGATGGCATCGTTTTGTTCTTGGAAAAAGACGATAGCCATCAGATTATAGGCGTAAGAACAGAGGAATCCTGAAGCTCCATCAAGGATTCCGTGGCTTGACGCAAAGCATTTGAGGAGATGGAGGAATACGCCGAGGCGAGAGTCAATATCGAGATAGGCGCCGATGAGGTACGAGTTATTAACACCAAGGGGGTGCTGCACGTTCATGTCGCATGCAATGCCAGTAATGGGATCGACAAATTTGATGATGGGGACCTTGGCATCGGGAATGGCGACGACTCGCTTCATGTCCTTGGAGCGAAGGAATTTGGCGAGGTGGGAGACGTTGGAGTGAACGGCATAAGGCAGGTAGTTCTTGCTGAAGATGCATATGTCAATATCACTCCAGTCGTTGCCCAATCCGGTGACAAAGGATCTGCAGAGAGTTGTAGATGAAACAGAGGAGACAGTTAGCTGCGGCGTCCATGACATGCCATGATACAAAGCGACAAGCGCCAAGAAAAGAGAAACATCGCCTTTACCCAAATGGCCTGAGTTCGAGTCCCCGGCCCGGAAATCCAACATCAAAAATGGTCTGCAGCCGGCTGAGGAAGTCACGTCGCAAGTTCATGGAGCTTTGGGTGGGCAACAAATCCTGAGTGGATGCGACAAAAACATGAAATCGAAGCGTTTGTTAACATGGCGGCCAAAACTGCCTTCAGCAGAAACGACCATGGTATTGTGGAAAGTCATCGAGCAAACGACTTACCAGGTACCATTTGTCAAGTATGATTTCCATGGCCTGGAAGCGCTCCGCTGGCAACTTCCACAGCGACAGCCCGAAATTGATACCCTGACAATCAAAGTACACCGTGCCGTTGTTTGGCAGCCGCACAGGTTCACTGCGACTCTTTGCAAGGGCCAACGCTTTCTTCTCGGCCTCCTGCTTCTGCCTCATCATTTCTTGCACCAACACCTTTCCCTGCGCCACCTTCTCTTCCATGATTCCCCTTTCTTTAGCCACCTGCATCTGTGCGCGGAGTCTCCGCTCCACAGTCTCGAGTGCCGATAGACTGCTCTCCACCTGCGCCGTCAGTACTTCGAGATACTCTAGGTTCTCCAAGTTCTCCAAGTCCTCTGAATCCTCTTTAGTCCCACTCTCATCTGGAGAGGAGGGGGGAGCGGGTAGTTCGCTGGTAATGGAGGGGGGATTTGCAACAGATACAGCATCCTTGGCTTCGCGTCTCATGGCTTCGATTTCCAAGTATCGATCCCTCTTATACCGTTCAGTGCGTTCAATCATTTTTCGGTCTGGATCGTACGTATCTCTAGCCACCCAAGCCGCCCAAGCCGCCCAAGACTTTGGTTTCTGCGAAGAATCCTCAGCGGCCTTAACCTCTTCTCGCATCTCTAAGATTTCTTGGACTCTATCATCTTTGAAGCTCTCGATCCAAGCTTTGATTTTGCGTTCCTCTTGCCGCTCCCGTTCGGCTCTTTCCGCCATGGCTTCGGCAGCAGCTTTGGCAGTCTTTGCAGCAGCTTTGGCAAGTGCCTTGGATTTGATTCGGTTCTCTCCTTCCAGCTTAGTCTGGACGACCTTACGATGCTCCTGACGAGCTAGATCGACATCACGGAGCATCTCTTTCGTGATGAGGTCCATCTCGGCTTTAGTCTTTCCTCTTGAAATATTGCGCATTGATTCTAGGGCTATGCCCTCCAGCTCTTCTATGGTGTAGGGCCGGCTCTCTGCTTGGGGGCTGGCTTTGGATTTCTTGCGCTTGCCTTTGGCTACTGCAGCAGTGGCTGCTGCCCACGCCTCATCATTTTTGGCACGACGCTCTTCCTCTTCTTTGGCATGTAGTTTGTCGAGCCGCTCAGTCTCTTCCCGGTCAACTTTCTCCTGGGCAATGCGCTGAGCTTCTTCTTTGGCCAATTGTTCAGAATTCTTCTTGGCACGTTGCTCAGCTTCTTCCTTGGCTCTGCGCTCAGCCTCTTCCCTGGCTTTACGTTGAATTTCTTGCCTGGCTTTGAGCTCAGCCTCCTCCTTGGCTCTGCGCTCAGCCTCTTCCCTGGCTTTACGTTGAACTTCTTGCCTGGCTTTAAGCTCAGCTTCCTCCTTGGCTCTGCGCTCGGCCTCCGCCTTTGCACGTCGGTCAGCTTCCGCTTTCGCACGTCTTTCTGCTTCTTCCTTGGAACGTCGATCTGCTTCTTCCTTTGCAAGTCTGTCAGCCTTTTCCTTTGCAAGTTTGTCAGCCTTTTCCTTTGCGAGTCTGTCAGCCTTCTCTTGTGCAAGTCGCAGAGCTTCTTTAGCACGCCGCTCAGCTTCCTTCCTCTCAGTCTCTTCTTTGGCAATGCGGGCGGCCTTTTCCTTTGCAGTACGGGCAGCCTTTTCTTCTTCAGCAACACGCTGAGCTTCTTTCGCCTCCTCCTCCTCCTCCTTTCTAGTGCAATCCTGCACGCGCCTTAAATTTTTGACATGTTCCATTCTCTCTTTCTCTCTGCGACAGTACGCCGACCATGCTATGGGTCCAAACTCTTTGTAGGACCGTTCCATAGCGATTTTGTCTTTGACGGCTCGGGACATTTCCTCCAGCGACATTTCATCATAATCCTCAGAGATCGATTCAGGGTCGGAATCCAGCTCTTGATATTCTTGAGCTTGCTTCTGTGACAGAACGCCATAGTCATCGCCCTTACTGTCCTCAAGGTCCTGACCAAAGGCGTTGTCATCATCATCCCCACCACAATAATTGCGATAGCTGGGACGATTGCTGTCCGAATAGGTATCGCGCAAGTGAGATAGGCTCCCATGAGCATTGTATACATTAAATCCCAACGGCGACCGTTTTAGCTTTTCCTCCAACGTGGTTTCTCGCATGGACTTCAATAACTGAACTGATGTTTTTGACGAGATGTTGCGGGCTCTGACGAGGCTGTGGAGGTACTGGACTAGAACGGGCATCAGCGGTTGAGTGTGAGCATCCCAATGGGATTCAATCTCCTCTTTGGCGAGACATCGTAGGTAGTTCACGACGGTGATGCGATTCGACTCAGGGACATCTTCGAGCGTTGCAAGGCGGGCGAACTCGTCAAGGAAGAAGTCGAGTTCTTGATATTTAACGGTGATTTCCCTTGCTAACTCCTTATCGGACTGCTGCTGCGTCTGGGTGGTGCCATTGCTACTACTACCGTTGCCACTGTTGGCGGCGGCGGTGATAGAGGTCAAAACACTGGTTGATGATGCTCCAGTGATCACAGGCTTCTTTGCAAACTCCTTAACTGACGCAGCAGGCGTAGTCTTTCCCCCTCTCGCTTTGGTCCTTGCCTTATTCATAGCCTTTTCAACTCGTTCTCGAATCACATCCTGTGCCTCGTTAATCTCTATTCCTCTCCTGCACAGCCGCCTTAACCTCGATTCCATGGACGCCTCTGCGACTTCTCGCTCTTTAGCGGCAACAATAGCTCGTTGACGTGCTGCCTCGACAGCTTTACGTCGTTTCAATTCTGCAACGCTGAAATCGTTCATGGCACCTCCTAGTACGGTACCACGTTCCAAGGCCCTTTCCAGGAGGTCCTTCGCAGAGACTGGGCGAGCGTTAATGGTATCCTTGATTGGAGATGGAGGCGAGGTCGGCGTTGGTGTCGATGACGTCTTCGTAACGGCAGCTGAGGCTGATGTTGCCATTGGTAATTGAGAGGATGAAGACGCTGTCGGAGTATCGATCGCAGTAGAAGAGCTGGCTTCAACTTCCTCTCTGGCCTTCTTCTTAGCCGCCCTCTTCAACGCCGATTTTGATTTTGCAGCTTCGCCTCCTGCATTCGGATCGACCTCACTGGACAGCGGTGACGGTGGCGACGGCAATTCATGGCCCTGTCTTTCAACGACGTAACTTGACACAATGTCTAGCTTCTTCAAGATCTCCCCATTGTACTTGTTGGTATATTTCTCAACCGACCAAACCCCATGGACCCTGACGGAGACTCCTCCTGATCCTTGATTTCGCCAAACAAACTTTCGACAGGCGTGCACGATCGCCGCATATCGGTCCTGAAATTGCGGACGGATCTTTGCATACTGCCTCTGAAAATGGTCGTGATCGGCCTGTGATAGCTTGGGCACCGTACACGATAACGGGTAATGTGAGGGGCTCAACTTGTGAGACTGATCCATCCCCACGTCCCTCATGAACAACCGCTTGACTCTCCATTGGTCCAAAAGATACGCGTAAACGTGCATAGGGGAGGGGGCATAGGGCGCAGTTGCGATGAACAAATCAAAGAGAAGGGCTGGGGCGTGTTCCGAAACGCCAGGGTCGTCGCCGTAGGAGAGCATTATGGATCGGGCGACATCGGCAGCGAGTTGAAACTGTTCGAATCTAACTGTGGCCGAGGTTTTTGTGTGGGGGATGGCTCCAGCCATCTCGTAGAGAAAGATCTCGAAGAGGAATTCAGCAAAGTGGTCGTCATTCCTGCAGTGGTGGATGGTCGTGATGATATGTTCTTCCACATGTTGTTGCTGAAAGGGATCATCCATCATCGGGTGGTATAATAGCTCGTCCATTGGCTCTCAACTGCTTTGCTTTTTCCTTTTTTTTTTTTTTTTTTTCCTTTTTTTTTTTTTTTTTTTTTTTTTTTTTTTTTTTTTTTTTTTTTTTTTTTTTTTTTTTTTTTTTTTTTTTTTTTTTTTTTTTTTTTTTTTTT